>PVIR01009066.1:0-54184 GCA_004026965.1 Petromus typicus | reverse complement strand
AGTGCTGGGATTACAGGCGTGAGCCACCACGCCCGGCACTGTGGTATGTGGCACTGGTTGCGGCTGGGGTGAGTCTCCACACCCAGTATAGTTATGTGGCTACCGGGGATTGAACCCGGGTCCTTGCGCTTGCAAGACAGGCGCCGGAACCACTGAGCTAAACCCCTGGCCCTAAAATGATGTGTTTTCTCCTTCTGGTGTAATAACTAATTTAATTAGCAGCCATTTCTGATATAAGATTCTATGAAGATATTTTAGGAAAGTTATCTCAAAAAGATAACATTAATGTCATAACTATAACTTGCTTAATAAGATTGTCAGAATTGTGGCTTTCTTTTGCTATCTTATTTTTATTTTTAGATTCTTTAGTGGTTATTTAGTGATTACTTATAATTGTGAAGATAATCTAATGATGAGAATATTGGTAAACTTCCTTTCCTTTATGTAAATAAAGAACTTAATATTCACTTAAATATTGGCAGGAATGCTCATGTATTTTTTGGTTTTTTGAGACAGGGTCTTTCTGTATATTCCAGGCTGGCCTCAAACACATCCTGATTTTCTTGCGTTAGCCTTCCAAGTGCTGGGATTCCAGGTGTGCGCTTCCACACCTGTCTAAGAATGCTCATGCTTTAAGTAGATAACATTTTTGTGTAACATATCATCCTATGATATTGTCTCAACAAATACTCTAGAACATCCATCTTAATATTCAGTCATCTGTTTTATAGTCCAGTATTTCCTGATTATTTCTCTTTGCCTCAGATTTTTATATCCATGTATCTGTGATGATAATTATGTGTGTATCTGTGTGTTAATACACATTCTTCCTTTAATGTGGGCTGTTGAATGTAGTTGTCAGGCAATGACATCTTCCCATTTCCTCAGTAAGAAAATATGTAGCTAGACATTAATAAAGATGGATATACTAATATTAAGAATCCCTAAAGACATGTTCTACCATATTAAATAAATAAATTCCAAGACAAATAAGTTTTCTGTACTGTATGTTTATATTGGACTTTCTTATAAAAACTAGTGATTGTGTCTCTGTTGTTAAAAGTCAGATGACTGTGCAAACCATGGAATATTAATTCTGTGTTCAGAGAATTTTTGTACATTTGTGACTGCACATGTCAAAACTACCCCTTCTTGTCCTAGCTAAGGGATCAGGAAACACAATATTGGCCAGTTTAAGTATATTTTTTTAAGTGTAAATTTACCCCTTACCTGGATAATCGAATCTTCAGTGTTCTTGTTTTTTAATGGATTACATTAATTCATATACGGCTGAATCATTATACAACATTGGAAGTTAATTTTGTTTCTCAAATTCTTTCCATAATACAGAATGGTTTTAGATTGTCATCTGTAGATTCCGATGAAAGTGAGGTGTTACTAGTAACTCACTTGCTCTTGTTTCCAAGAGATGATCCAGAGTCATCCATTTTGTTTCATTTGTTACTTGTCTAAATTCCAAGTTCCTTCTCAGGTCTCTCTTTCTCTTTGGTCCCCTTCCCTAATTCTTTCTTCTGTTTTCTCTTCTTTCTGACCCATAAAACCCTTCCTGTATCCTGTGAATGTGTGAGTGGGGTAGGGATCTGTGTGAATCGGTGTTGCTCTGTGGAAAGGGCTTTTTCTTTTGAGCAGATTCCTCCTAATAAACCTAGGTATATTCCACTGTGTGGAAAATTCTACGCTTTTTTTTCCCCTTTGATTTTGGCTGGCTGTTTCTGCCCCGTAGGTCACCCCCAGTCTGTGGGGGACTCAGCTCAGCAAGCCTTTTCCAACACTGGTTCTAAGCAAAACAGTTAACACAGAGCTCTATAAATAAAGACTCACATGCCTTCAGTGCTGATTTTTCTGTTGCTGTGAGAGAGATCCTAGCCTTTGTTTTAGAGTCTCCAGAGTGGGCATGAAGTGTGGAATTGGTTCTAACAGTACTGTACCTCAAGGAACAAATGGTAGAGATGGTTTAATTTGAACAGCTGCTGAAAATTAGGATATAGTATCAATTCAGGTGTTGATTGACCTTTTTGGAAAAAGTAACTGGCCTTTGTCCTATAGTACCTTGAAAACTCTTCTTATACTGTCCTTGGTGTTTTTTTTTTTTTTTAATTAGAATGTGTTCATGGTAGAGCATGAATATATTTTTTTGTGGATGGTTGTACATGTACATGTCGTATCTTTAGTTCCCTGTAGGAGATATTTACTTAAAGGCTAGTTACTTCAATAAAAATGTTGTTTGGAGATTTAGTTTGTACGTTTGTTATTTTACTTACCGTGTATCACTTATTTAATATTGAAGATAATGATGTTAGATTTTTAAGTAGCTGGAAATGTTCCTGCGTGTTGATGTGTTGTGAGGTGAAAGTGTGTACGTGTGTGCCTGCATACTACACACTATACTTAGCACAATTACACTGACCACAGTCGGCGTGAGTAGAGATTACTTTGCTATATGACAGTTTTGTAATGATCTGTTTTCTTTAAGTAGTATTTCCATAGCAGTTTTTTGAGTGACATGGAATATTAGGGACTAAGGAAGTAGTGACAACCTGCTTTATAATCCAGAAGGAGCTAAGACATGCCAGGTTTGAAGAAGTTCAGTATTGATAGAGAAACAAATAATTGAGTAGGGACTCTGACACATCAGTGTGGAACTAGATACCAGTGAACTGTCTTGGCAAGAAGTGCTCTTGAATTTGGAGGAAAGAGTGGCTGGGTTCTGGAGGGCTGGGGTTTGGGGCCAGGGCTGGGCAGCTGGAGGTACTGGTGCTAGATCTGGGGAGCTGGGGTGCTGAGATCTGGTAAGGCTGCAGGCCTGTGTGGTGAGGGATATGTGAGTGTCTGGAGGACCAGGTATTTGGACGTAGGTGCTGGGGAGGTGGGCGGCCTGGGGATTGGAGGTCTGAGGGGGCCTGCACTTGCGTAACAGCTTATGTTGGGGTGTCTGAGGGCTGCCCAGGCTTTTCTTGGCTCCTCCCTGCTTCCTTCTGTGGTCTATGGAGGTGGCTGAGGGTCCAGGGTGTTGAGTGTATTGAACCATGTTATGGGCGAGTCTTTTCTTGTTTTTCAGAGGATATGTAAATGACTCCGGGTATCGCTTTTTTTCTTCATGTGCCCTGTCCAATAGATTAATAGTGTGAGTTGTGTAATTTTTCAGCAGATTTTGAGTAGATAATTCAGCTTTCTAAATATTGAACTTGAACTTTGGAGATAATGGTATTTAACCTTCTACTTTTTGAGCAAATTTGTGGAAACTCAGGGAGATTGGGCAGCAGCACTGGCCAGCACGTGGTCTCTTTCTGCCCTGTCCAGCTGGCTGCCTAGTGAAGACATTACTCCTTATAAGTGCAGTGAATGCAGCAGGGAGTAAATCATTCATGAAAACTAAAATAGCTCCATGCTTCAGTGTTTTAAATGTATGCGTGTTACATGTGTTGAGTTGTGTTTTGTGAGTTGTTGTGTATTGCATGAGTATGTATTGTGTGAATTTGTATTGTGTGTTGGCTATGGGTATTTTATATGTGAGTTGTATGGTGGTGTGTTGTGAGTTATGTGTGTTGTACATGTGTTGGGTTTTGTGTGAGTTATGTGTTGCATGAATGTATTGTATGTTGACATTGTATGTGTGTGTGTAAGAGGAGGGAGTCCGCATGACAGCTCTTCTGGGAATCATGCCTTCTAGATCACTCTGATCCCGTGGGTCCTTCTTGCAGTAGGAAAGCAGGAGATGTCCTTGGTCACTATCCCACTCTGGAAAGCTCTCCCCATGCACAGATTGCTCCTGGCCCTAAACTGAGTCCAGAGCATTGTTGTCCTTTCGGATTTCAGTCTTTGGATGCAACATGGAGCTTTGAGTGTGCATTCTTGTCATCTGTTTTTAAGGACAAGCCATTGTTTAGATTTAGAAGGAAGTTTAATGTTCTCCCACAAGCAATGCACTTGTAACTGTAGTTTATCCTGACTGGCCTCTGAGCCACGAGAGTGCGTTTAAGTGAAAGGAGGCAGTATGCTTAACTTTAGAGACAATCTGTATCTTGTAAAAAATGGAGCCATTCTCAGGGGTGAGGGCTCCTTCCAGTAAGTGGGTGGGAATGCAGAGCCATTTAGGGACAGGGATCCCTCTGCTTCCCTGCTCTGGTGCCAGCCCTTGATACCTCCCTTCTCACCTTTCCCCTCCCACTACGCAACCTTTTGCGACAGGAGAGCCTGGGGCCGAAGGTTATTTGTTTTACTTTGTGGACTGCTTGAACCTTTATCTAGGCTTATCATTAATATTGTTATCTAGGCTGTGAAATAAATACTTGCTTTATTTAAAATCAGAGAAAAATCTTTTGTCTGTGTATCTTATTATTGGAGGGTATTGTGTTTTATGCTCCAAGTTCCACTTTTTCCAGGTCAGAACAATAGTGTTTCTTTGTAGTCTCACTGTTAATTTGCTGTTCTACTAAGACTGGGGGGGATTGGTCAGCAGATTTTTCCTGGAGTTCAGGTCTGTTTCAAATGAGTGGGCACTTGGTGTGGAACTGAGCAGATGGGGTGTGGCAAGAGGGTTGTGGAGTACTCCCAACCCTGGAGCAGGCTGCAGGGAATGACACTGATTTTTTTCTCTAGGTGAAACACTTACCACATCTATATTTGTAGATATATGTATATCTGCATCATCTGTGTCTGTCAATTATATCTATATGTAAGGTGTGATCAAAAAGTATGTTGAATGTTTAAGTTTATCACAGTATAAGATACATTTTATTAATCTCATCCAAAACTCCCCCTTGCTTCAAGCACATATATCTCATCATTCTTGCTACTCTCTGATGCTTTTCTGAAAGTCCTTTTTCATGAATGAGTTTAGTTGTGCTGTTGCAGCTGCCTCAATGTTCTGTATCGATTCAAAACATTTCCCTTTTATGGTCATTTTGACTTTGGGAAAGAGCTAGAAGTTGCACGGTACCAGATCAGGACGAAGACACACTATGGTGTTTTTGTTTGACAGAAATTCCTGTAAATGTTTGATCAGTGAAGGTTGTTCCAAAAATAAGGTAAATATTTAAATTAAAAAATTTTATCACACTCAAAGACACGTGAACATTAACCCTTGAAAATATCCCCCCTTACTTTGAACACAGTTATCCCATAGTTCTTACCAGTCAAAAGTTTTAAAAAGATTTTTAGTCATTCAGTGTATTTTTTGATGACCCCTCCTGTCAGCAGTGTGCTTCCCTGCCTCGAGCCCTCCTGTGCGCGGACAGGTCACACTCTCCTGCTCTTCCTTTGGTGGGACTTTGATCACCTTTCTGGGTGTGTCTTTCTTTCTAAATGTTTTTATCAGCTGAGACTGGTTAAAATGGACACTACTGTGCACAAGACTGTGTCAACTGTATAACTATATCAAGAAACATGGTTCACACTGAGAAATTTGCTTAGAGCAGAACACTGTGCACTCTGCACCCATTTTATAGTGAAGTGTGCTCAACTATCCATTGAGGGGAATCTGTAAGCTGTTCCTACTGGTTATCTTTTAGATGTAATGTTTAACACTTTTTCATGTTTTATATTTCTTTAAACAAAGACCTTTTGTGTTCCAGTAATAAAAAGTATGATTTATGGCTTCTCAAGTAATTAGAATTTTGGCAGAATAAACTAAACAATAATAGGCCACTACACATTCAAGTGTTTTTCAAACTAAGACTTTCCTCATCTTTTGTGACAAGGGTCCATCTGTGCTCTCCCCCATTTTCTTCCGGGTCTCTTTCCTGAGACATCTGATATGGGTGAGTGGATGCTGCTTCCCTGCAGGCAGCTGTCCTGGGTAGTTTCTGGGGAGTGGCCGCTGTCCTTGTGGCCTGAGGAACAGGAGGACTGTGTTTGCACCCCTGACCCGGACACTTTCCCTGGGCTCAGTCTCTGGTACCGCCCCCCAGCCTGGCCGGGTGTTGCACACAGGGTGCTTCCCCAGCAGTGACCTGCAGTGCGCCTGTGCAGCAACTGCTTGGTTTCTGCAGGCAGATAATAAGGATGTTGTCATTCCCTTTGTTTTCCAAGCACTTCCTCCTTACCTGTCCTGCTGTGCCCTGGCTGCTTGATACAGTCACCTGAGGAACTGACTCATAGTGCGGATTCCCTGGCCGCGGTTCAGGCCCCAGAAACTCGGGCTCAGAGTTGCCTCTGAGACAGCTGGCCAGCCTTTGGGAACCAATGGCTTCTGTTTCCCATCAGGCCTGTTGTGTTTTCATACCATTGTAGCTGAGTGAAAGAGAATAGGAGGAAGCAGAATTCTGAATTTTTCTTGCTTCTGTTGCTCTGCCCTCTAGCCCTTTGAACTTGGAAGTGCTGTAACCTCTCTTGTTTTCTTCAGGGATATTGTAAATATTTTTTGGAGGATTGGTCAGAAATGGAGTGCTTTGCTTTGGTTTGTTTTCAGTTTTTCCAGTAGGGACTAAAGGAAAAACTGGAAGGTTGGTTTGAGAAAAAACTAAAATTCAGGATTATTTTAATTAATTTTTAAATTTTTGCAATGCCAGGGATCAAAACTACAGTCTCATGGATGCCGAGCAAATACTTTGCCACTGAGTTACACTCCAGCTCATTACATGGACTTTTACTGTTAGAAATAGATAACTACTATCTCCATTGCAGAAGAGAAAGGACTTGATGCGATGTTCTTCCTTTCTTTTTGTAGCCAGAGTGAACGACAACAGTAATTCTTCTTTCTGGGTGTTCTTCTAGTATTGCTTAGTAATTGGGAAGGATTAAAAGTAAAGCATCATATATATGCTAAGGCCAAGGCCTCAATCACTGTTGGAGGGAGAAAAAACCATTCTGTGACTGATTTCCACCAGTGTATGTACCTTGTATTTGCAGATCATGTTCAGGGCTGAATGAATTCAGTATAAGATTTATGGAGTGTTCAGAGTATTACATCCTGTAAGAGAGAAACCCACTTCTTGTTTTAGTTTTATTTGTATCTATCTCATCTGGTTGACTTGATTGATGGGTATTTGTTTTTTTTTTTTGAAAAATACTACAAAAGAAAGCAGAGAGAAGTTCTTGCTTGGGGTTTTCTCAATTTAAGAGCCTAGTGCCACAATTTCTATGAATCAGCGTTTCATATGAAAGAGGACTGGGACAAGGAAGACGACCCAGTTTTCTCAAGCCTTGTTACATGGAGGCAAAAACCTAGACTGACCAAGACTTTGTTAGAGATACCAGCTCTTACACAACCATGAATGTTGTTTTTCTTTTGAAAATGGATAACTCTTAAAATGTAGTTAGTGTTTATTTAGTGTTTTTATGTGAAGTTGTCTGGAATTATTAAAAATGTAAGTTTCCATACTGGTTGATATCATTAGTAGAATCATAAAATAAAAATTCTTGTGTCAGATCACATAATTATTAGTTACTTTCTTTTATTTCGGTTCAGTGAGTACCATCCAGAATATTGTCTAGTACTTATGATACTGAATTCATTACTGGGTGTAGTTATTAATGAACTTGAAATCACCAACTTATAACAGTAGAACATGTAAAGTCTATGTGTGTATGGTGTAAGTCATACAAAGAGTACAGATTGAGAGCAAGCACTGGGGTGGGAAGGTGATGCTGGTTTTCTGTTGTATTTGGAAAATGTACACTTCAAAGTTTGTGTTTCCCTTTTCACCCAACAGTATTGGTTAATCTCCGCTAGTCCCAAGGTAAAGAATACAGGCGCTGGATATGTAACCATGAGGTGTGCTAGACATAGTTCAACAGATACCTTCGTACAAGCTGATAATGAACATTCCACAATTATAAAGATCTTAACATACTTTGGGGTTTGTTATTATATATTCTTTCAGGAATCTGTGCGAATATATTCTTTTTGGCTGCCCATTATGAATATAGTTTATTAAATTAGGAGCACTAATTCGTTCTTCTGTAATATCTATAAAAATTACTTATATATTTGGGTGTATTTTTAGTGCACTTAAAAAAGCTTGCTCACATTAAAATGTTAAAATGTCAAGAGTGATTAATTTTTGTGGTGCTAGGGATTGAACCCAGGGCCTTTATGCTAAGCTATCTCCCCAGTCTTTTTTGTGTTTTTTGCTATAGAATCACCAAGTGGCTAAGTTGCTCATGCTGGGCTAACCTGTGTGATTCTCCTGCCTCAGCTGCCCAGAGTGCTGAGATTACAGGTGTAATCTGTCATGCCTAGCAATCAGCAATATTTTAGAATTCAAATTACTTTTATTTCAAAAGTGAGGTATAAAAACCTAAAGTTTATAAAGAAAATCATTTTTAATCTTACAACTCTAACATAATACCAGGATATTTAAAACATTTTAATTTGATAAATTTAGAGTATAAGAATGATAAACAATGTTAATGTTGTCAAGATTATAGCAGTTTTCGTGTACCATTTTATCAAATGATCCATTAACCACATAAAACAGATGGTGTTAGGAAAAAAAGTGAGGTTGGCTGATTTGGGCATAATGGACTCAGTGGTTTCTAGTTTGAAACTCCAGAATTTCAAAGGATTTCTCAAAACCTTTTCTTTTCATCCTCTTAGAGGAAAATATAACTGTTGCCTGTGTTGAATCTCTTGAAGTTTGTCTCCTGCAAGGCACCATACTTTGCAAAAAAGACAGATACAAGTGTACATACTATGATACCTCTGCAGTTGAAAACTTGAATCTTAAAGCTGCGTATCTGGGTTTCTCGTCTCAGTGGTGTTGACACTGTAGATGTGAGAATTCTTTGTATTTGAGACTGTGTGAACATCCTGAGTTGTTTGGTATCTTCTGACTTCCATCGAGCAGATACCAGTAGCTCCTTCAATCCCCTCAGAATTGCTCCTCTTTGAGCCTGTTGCTTTAGATAGTGCTCCAAGACATGCCCATTTATATCATTTCATTAACAGTTTTTTAATTCGAAATCCCAGTTGTGATGACGTGAAACATAGTTGAACACCTTTCTTTGACTGGCTAGATTTTGAGAGCTTTGATTTGGCCTATACATGTCACCCTTCCCAGGCATACATTTGCATACAACTTTATTGTACCAGCCATATTTTCATGGGTCCTCAAATATTTGCATACATCCTAAAATGGCCCTGTCACTTGTGTATCTGAAAGGGGCTGTCCTATCCTTGTTGCCAAGAATGCAAGAGTGGAATCTGTTAAATCTCATGAGGAGTTAAAGGATTCTACAAAGGAAGGTTCCAAGATCTCCCTTTATAAAGACTGTCCTTTCTCACCCATAGGCGTGTTTAGTTAGGGAAGTGTTTTCTGCCTTCATCTGTGCCTCATCCTTGTTCTTCCTCTGAACGGTGGAAGGGCAGATGCTGCCCTTGCAGAAAAGCCTTGGAAGCCCTTATTAAGTTCCCTCTTGGTCTTTCCTTTCCAAACCAATTTTGGTCTGTAAAAGCCTTTCCTTTCAAGTCTTCCCATGGAGTCAGTGCGATGGCTTTCTTGAAACATATCCAAGTTTACCACAGTTTTGTAATCTGCCCTGAAATGGTACACATAGGATCACAACAGAAGTTCAGCTTATGGTGATAAGGATCACCTCAGAGTTTTTATCCCTTCCTAAACCTTTGGCTCCGGGGAGAGGAGTGTGACCTACTCTTGTTCACCACCTGCTCTGCTAAGTCTTTCCTAGATAGTAAAAACCCTTTTAAATGAGATGATCAGAATCGCAGTGCCAGCCCTCGAGCTAGGGATTATAGGAATGATACCTCCAGACCTAACCACAAAGTGTAGAAATGTGCATCACTTGTCTTTGGATGTTGGGTTGTGTTGTTTCTGAGGGCATCCTCTTGACTGGTGGGCTACAGCATCCTTCTTACCTGTACTATATCCATAACATTTGCCTGTTACTGTAGTTTAGGTTTTTCTAAAAGAAGATAAGCAATCAGCTGAGAAACTATAAGTTTAGAGTCATAGGTTAAGACAATTTTTTTTTTTAGAAAATTAAGTCCCTAATATTTCTTAATTATTTTACTCACACCTAATATGAAGGCAGTAGAAAAAAAAAAAGTTAAACAAAAAACAACAAAGCATTCAACTTCGTTTTCATGGAATCAGTGGCTCTCTTTTTGGAGTTGTATTTTATTGGGTTAACTGCTATGTAACAAGTACAGTGACATAAAGAGATTTAGGAGCAAACTCAACTACTTCATTATTAGCATACAGCCCAGCTGGTGAGAGCGGAAGCTTGCAGGGCCACCAGCTGTGAGAGCTCAGCCTGCTGTGGCACCCAGGGGGAGCTGAAGGGAGGCCCGAAACCTTTGCTCATCTGTGAGGCAGATGGTTAAGTGACGTCTGGGTGGGGCAGCTTCCCCCTTACCTGTGTCTTCCTCATTCTGATAGCTCTGAGCTCACGTGTTGCAGCAGGTACACATCCTGGCAGTGTCTAAGAAAACTGTTAATGATCATACGTTTGATCGCTGTGTAGGAAGTAGTTAGAGAGGCGATGTGGTACTTTGAGGGGGACTGAATGCAAAAGTGTTTGTAATCTTTTTGGGAGATTAATTACGTATGTGCATATCTCAAGCTAGAAAATTAGAGTGGGGCCAGAAAGTAGAAGTTTTAGCTAAGCATGTTAAGGAGCCACTGAGGGTTTTGAGGAGAATCCTGAAATGGTCCAGGCTCTGGTCCTCATATATAGCCCAAGCATCCTTCCATGGGGGATGCACAAGCCCCTTGGGTGCCCATGGGAGGTGGATGTGCTTAGGGTGAGAAGTCATGCAATGTAGAAAATAGGTCTTCATGGGAAAGAAAATCTTGGACTCCTTGATAAATTATTTAATTGATTTGACCATATCTTTATTACATGAGAGTTGGTGGTTAATGTAATTGAAAGAAAAAAAAAAGTTTTTGAAGAGCTTTAGGTGTGTTCTTCTGATTCTGGGATTTTTGCGTGAAATGCTACTTTTATTTTTGGTTAGGTGTTTTTTTCTACATTCGTGTTATAGCATTTGGCACATTATATCTTTGTGATATGTTAGCTGTGAAGATGTATAAAATTAGATTCCTAGAAATTAGGTTAAAGGAGCCTTGGTCACACTGCATGGGTTATGTTTGAGTTCCTCATAGTGGAATCCTACTGTGGTGGCTATTCTTAGTATTCTCAGGGTTTGTGGAACACCTGATTTACACTGCTATGAGGTTGTTATTTGTTTTCTTAACAGGTCTACAGTTTAAAGACGTTATAGAGTCTTTATAGCTCTCCTAATGAATAAACTTCAGTGCACGTGTACAATATGTCCTCACTGAATCATTGAAATGTAGACACACATTTAAAAAGTTATCCTATCTTCTCTTTTCTCTGTTCTGCTAGTTTTTATCTATTTTATTTTCCTTTACTGCAACTTTACTAGTAGACATGACGAGGTAGGCCCTTTTTTATAAACAGAACTGAACTGTGCTGAGGGATCTGCTCGGATTATCTCTGTTAGATGCGATCATGAGAGGCACCCAAGGCTCTGGACTTTTGTTTCTGCACATTTCCAGAAAGAATCTTTATCTTCTCTTAGATTCAGTTTGCTGTAGTATCATCTCCTAAGGCTGTTTCTTTGCCTTCAGTTTTGACATCTATGATTTAGAGTCTGAGATGATGAAAGGGTAGTGAAAAGTGCATGGAAAGAAAAAGCAGGAAGGGAAGGGATTATCTCATGGTTTTAGTCAGGAGGAAATCACTCAGACAGAAAAAAACATTAGAAATGGGTCAGATCCCAGGAAGCTGAATTGAGTAAGTGGCACCATATTGTAAAACCCTTTTTTTAAAAAAAACATGATTGTTGTTACCATAGTAACGAAAAGAATGAGTATATTCATGCTGAGGTCAAATGTATGTCTTTGCTGACTCTGGCTATAATTAGCAGAATTTGTTCAATTCAAGTTTGAAAACACTGTTAAAGAAGAGGCTCTTTGTATGTGTGTGGATGTGGATGTGACATGTGTTCAAGTGTGAGCATGTACTTATGAATTTGTATATGTGAGTCTTCATTATTTGAAATAAATAGAGAAATATGCAGTAAGGTAAATACACTTATTTCCAGAAGGTCCGTTATACCACTTTTCATGAAATTGAATGATTATTCTCCTCTGAGGAGTAACTATTTATGCATATGTATGTGTGTGACTCTGTATGCATGTGTGTATGTATGGATGTGCATGCATGTCATAGGCATGTATTTGTGTGTAAATGTATGCTTTCATATATTTTGCATTTGTGTATGTGTATACTGCATTTGGACATGCATATATGAATGCTGTGTTGTGTGTTGTTTATATATGGCTGTATATATAGATGTATGCTAGTGTGTGGGTAAAGATGTATATAGGTATGTTGTATATACGTACTAGTATATGATTATACATGTGTGAAAGTGCATTTATGTGTGTGTCTCTGTGTTATATGTTTATATGTGAGGATATATAAATGTACATGTATGTATGAACATATATTTGAATGTGCTCATGTATATAATGAGTGTGTGAATGTGTATATATGTTACATATCTTTTAATGTACATGTTTTGTGCAATGCATATGTGTGTATGTGCACACAGATGCACATATTTGGTTTGTGAAGTCCTCTCTGGGTAATGTGGGTTACTACACAGTCTGCCTTTGGCTCTCCTGCTCTCTGTCAGGGAGGATAGGAATTGTAAATGTTCTAGCCATTGGTTAAATATGCCTTAAGTTATATAAAATACACATCTGCATTCAATGTGAGGATTAAACATATTTTAAAAAGGTACAAATTGGTTAGTCAACTTGTAATAAGATAATGCTCATTTGTTACAAGGTTTTTCAGCGGTTTTTAGATGCATGATTTAATATGCTGTACAAAATGACAGTGGGCTAATGTTGATACTCGCTAGGAGGTTCTGTTAATGATTAACATTTGTAGTCACAAACAAGTGCTTCAAACTTTCTTAGATTTAGAAATGGATCACTAGTGCTAGACCTCTGTTCTAGGGTTACTGCCTCTCTTCTTTCCTTGTTTTGAGTTTATCCAGAGCTGGGACAGGTGCTTCTGGATGCATTTTCTCTACCTATGAATCTGTGGCATTAACTATTAACTAATATGTGTGGTGCCTCATGCCTGTAATCCCAGCACTTAGGAGGCAGAGGCGGGAAGATTGCCAAGAGTTCAAGGCTAGCTTGAGCTACATAGTGAGTTCAGGGCCACCCTGAACTACAAAAGCGAGATCCTGTCTCAAAAAACTAAAAGAAAAAAAAAAAAAAAGAATCTGTGGCATTGAAACCACTTAGTGATCAGTAGAAGGTAGAGCCACTTTTCCATGGGGGCAATGTGAAATCTACCATCTTCTTCCATTTTTAGAAAGTTACTAGTAGAATCTGTTCCAGTTTTCATCTGGAGTTTTGCTTTATTGAAGCAGCATTTCTTATGTTTAACACACCTAACCTACTGGGTATCTCAGCAACACACTGCACTGTGGAGTGTCATTTGTGTGCCCTACTGATTGTGGGGTGATAAGAAGCTTCAGCTGGCTGCCACCACTCAGTAGCATATGAGAATATCGCACTGCGTAGCCCCAGTGCTGTTTGAAATGCAAAATTCAAGTAGAGTATTACTGAGTGTGTATTTCTTTCACACTATTGTAAAAGCAAAAAAAATTAGAACCATCATAAGTCAAGCACCGTCTATATTATGTTAGTATAGGATAATATAGAACAGAATGAGTATTGAGTATTAAGTAGTGTAATACTGTGTAGTGTTGCTGGGCTTTCATATTTTGTTTGCAATGAAAATCAGGACAGAGATAAAAGAGGGTGAAAAGGTTGCTTTTTCCTTTTAAGATGATTTATTTTTTTCTTGTGGACCATTTGATGGTTCTTATTTATTTGATAGTATTCTATGTAATAGCCTGTATATTTTAGATAGAAGAAAATAGGAAAAACTTTGTGTAAACAGTTGCTTTATGCCTGGCCCATGCTAATATTCATTGGACTTCCGTTATTGTTAATACTCTCATTCTCTTTAGTATCCTCTTCTTTACTAGAAAAGAATAGGAGAACTGTGAATACCATAAATTGTGTAAGGTTAGAGCCTTTCTTTTTCTCTTAAAGTTTTATTTTAACAAAAATGGAGGAAAAAACCCACTGACACTCAGAACCCAAGGTTCTCTGCATATTCTTTCCTGTAAACACTTTACCTGTCCAAGTGGCTGTGGAAAGGAAGTGTTTTTTTTTTCTCTTTCCTTCCCTTGTCTCAACTGGCAACTTTTCCATAAAACCCCACAGTTCATTGTGAGGAAGCCTCTGAGCAGCCGGCGCCCTAGACAGCAGCCATCGCGGTGAAAGCCCCACTTGAAAATCTCTGAAAGGGCTCCCGGGCTCCACATTGCTGTCCAGTTGTGTGAAAACAGGCTTCTCCAAGCCATTTGGGAATTGACTGTCCTGAGTCCTTTCCCAGTCTGAGGAGATCTGTGTATAGGACATCTGCTAATCCAAGCATGATTAGCAAAGGCTGTACCTTCTGGTTAAAAGAATTGGAACGACTCTTTGAAGCTATTTCTGGCTTCATCCTTTATGAAGAGAACTTTGGCTTTTCAAGCCATAAGAATTAAAGTCAAAGAGTAATTGTGTGCTCTTTTGAGCTACCTGCCTTGCTGTGAGCAACTTGTGAATTCCTCATATTAGGAGGCCACAGGACAATTTTTTGAGTTCTTTATTTCCCAGCCTGGTGGAAGGCTTTTCTCATCCAAAGACATATATTCTTTTAGTATTTCTGAATAAGGAAGAAAGAGAGACTTTACAACTGTTAAAAAATTTATAGTAATGATTTGTACTGGTGATTTTTCTAGTAAGTTCAAGAATCAGATTTAGCATATAGTTAATGTGAAGTGTGGACTATAAACGCTTAATTTTTATGATCAGCCTCATCGCCGCAAGCTCCAAAGTGCTGGGGAACATATATTTTGTGTCTGCTACAATCTCTGAAAGGCTCACATCTTCCACAAAGTTCTGTGGTTGAGACAGTTCAGGCAACAGACTGTCCTTGATTTGCCTGGTACTTTTAATTATCATTATGAAGTTTAGATCCCGATGCAAGATTTGGAACCCGTTGAGGGCAGGGAGTGTGGCTAGAGCGGTTATAGGCACTGAGCATATTCTAGCTGACTGTTGGATGCCTGTCGGGTTTTGTAGGTCCCTTTCTTTCCCTTTGTCCATGTGCAGCTGTCTTTGTGGAGCACAGTGCTGCTGGCTGTACTTGGTTGGGGCTTGGGCTGAAGAGTCAAGAAGGGTGTGGCTGAGGCTGTTTGGGATTACCTAGAGCCTTTTCTTTTAGTTGAGGGCCAAAAACTTGTGTTTTTGCCTCACAGATAAAATGTGTCCTATAGTTTGTTTCCTTTACCTGTTTGAGATGGCATTGGTGTATTTTAAATATTACCCTTGTTTTTCTATTCTCTCAGGACTGTTAATCCATTAGTCTGAAGATGTTTTGATAGTTAAGTCTCTTGAAGCAAATTTCTTGAAAAACTGTATACAGCCAAAATACTGTGTCAGAGAAAGTCTGTCTTCACTGTGCAACTATGCTCTGTGTGTGTGTGTGTGTGTGTGTGTCTGTCTGTCTGTCAGTCTTTGTGTGCATGTGTGCACAGGGTCCAGCCACAAGGCTCCGGGGTGGGATGGCTCTGTTATAGCATTGAGGTTTATTAATAAACCTTTGAAGGGATCACTTAGTTGCCAAGTACACCATAGATTTTTTTTTTTTTAAACTATTAGGGCTTTTTAGGACGTTGATTGCTGTTAGAATACTGGTAGTTGTTTCCTGAGTTTACCCAATTAGCATATTTTTTGGCAGGCTCCTGTTTATGGCTGGTGAACAGTGGCCCAGTCACGTGGACTGTTACTATTGTGTCTATTTCTCTATAAACAACTGCCAGAGGAGAAGGCTCTCTTCCCCCTTCCACCTAACATTTCTACTTCTGGTCCTCTGCCAGATTGCTGAGGTCTGTCCCTGTGTAGGAAATGCAAGTCAGTTCCAGCTGGGTCCTGGGGATGTCCTGTGGAGTTGTGTGGAGCACTCTTGAGAGCTGCATCTACGTTCAGGCAGTTTGTGTCCTGGGCGCCTTAGAGCAAAGGCCTCCTGCTTTGTTAAACGCACGAGGCCTAGGAAGCAGTGGCTGCAGTGCAGAGTCGGAGGGGACTCTGGCTCAGGCGGCCTAGCTTTTCTCTCTGCTCTGTAGCCTGGTCTCCCACTTTGTCCCGTCATTCAGCAGATGTACTGAGTAGTCAGCGCAGTTTCAGCCCAGCTGTCTTGGATGAAATTGGAGAAATTGCAGTGATATACCAAAAACTTATTAAATTATATTAATTTAGATTGTGAAAAGAAATGGGCCTTGTGCAATGCTTAGTAGTTAGCCTTGAATCTTAATAACATTTTTCTTGGAAAAATTTTGGCCCTTAGATGTGCAGAGGTTGTCTTCTAACCATAAATGAGGGGTTTATTAAATAGGATGAACACAAATGATAGTACATCCTGACACTGGAAAACTTTAGTATCGAATAGAGATGCCAAAACCCAATTCCCAACTCACTGGTAGGTGGCATTCCAAGAGAGTGGAATTAAGTATTGTGACAGTGGTTTTTATATATTCAACTCACTCTGAACAGAGAGTAGGGTTAATCATTTGCATTAGAAGAAAAATAATTGCATGGCTGCAAAATGTAAATGTTTGATTGTGAGTGCAGCTGCATGAGCCCACTTATCTCAGAATCTTTTACTGGTCCATAAATCAATCTCAACTTGATTTTACAATGTGGGGGTGGGGAACGCTCTTTATTGTCTTAGAAGGAGAGGTTAACCTTTCCTCTTTTTGCCTCCACTCTTGCTTGCTCTCAACAGATAGAGTAACAGATGAAAACAGCCACGGTGAGCAAGGGAGGACATTTGTTAGCAAAAGGCATCCATAGCCATAGAAACAGTTTTCCAGTTGCCTTTGGCTCTCTGTTGGTCATAACAGTTTTAAATGTAGAATGGACTATCTACCTGCCATGGATGTAGAGTCCTGAGGTTCTGATCGTCGTGTAATAAGCACTGTTAGTTAAATGACATGATAGTTAAATGACATGGTGCCAGGATCTCCTGAGTCACCTAGAGGGGTGGTCACAGTTGAGCTGGGATGGCAGTCCAAGCTATTAAAGAAAGCAGAGCTTTTTCTGTCTATTCTGGCCTAGAAATGTGCCCAAGAAAGTAAGGAAATGGACAGAAAGTATCATCTCTTGTGGCACCACTTTTACTTAAAAGAAAGTCTATGATTTTATATTTGTATAACGATAGAAAATACCTGGAAAGATGCACAGTTTTAAAAATAGGACTAGGTATGAGAAGTGGGGTGGGTCATTGGCTGCGAGTAGAAAGGGAGGGTCATGTGTTACTTTTATAAATTAGTTTTTGCAAAGCAAATGATGAAATTTAAGCATGATACAGGAGCTTTGGCCTGGCTGTGGTCATGAGTAAATCTTGTGTCATGTCCTTAGGCTGTAGTACTTTGTTTCTTGGCCACAAATTAAACATCATTGCCTTTGATCTATGGTGGGACAACTGGGGGGGCCTTCCCCACACAGACCATGGAGGGCCGCTCTCCATCTTCAGAAAGTGACTTTCTCAGCTTATCTCCCATCAGCAGTGCTCATCAGTCAAAGTGGTTTGGAAGTGTGACAAGGATGAATACAAAAATGGATTTTGATCCTCAGTGAGAGGCAGTCTCATCCATGGGAGTGTGCAGTGCGCAGTCACTGAAATGGAGGCTGCTTTGGTTGTGAATGCAGTGTGTGCCCCTTACTGTGAAGGCTGTCTGACGATAGGAGAGCATAGGTTGGAGTCCATGTCAGCTGTGTATCTCCTTCAGGCCGTTTCCCCTGAGTCTCTCTCCGCATGTTCCCTTTCACAACGCTGTTCTGGGTGGTGGTGACAGGCCCCGGAGTGGGGGGGGGGGGAAACTAGCTTCGTTTCTTGGCCCGCTGCTTATACACTTACAGTTCTCTGATGGAGGGACTTCCTGCTGAGCCAAGAATGGAACTGGGGAAAACCCCGTATTGAGGGTAAGGAAAAGTTTAAGGATATGAATTCACTCAGAGAGATGATCAAATGTTTATAAAATATGTATACTTTGGTGAAATAATAGTTCAGAAATATATTTTATTTAAAAGACATTTCAATGAAAGTTAAAGAAAAACTAAACTTTTTAATATAGTACCATCATGTGGATATTTATTATCATAAAATTATAACTGTTACACATATAATATTGTACTGTGATTCCGGCTGTTTTATGCTTGAGATATTCAGTCATTTGGTCATTCTGCTAGTTTGATGGTCCATCCCTTGGATCTAGAAATGGTGCTGGGGGTACAGAGATCGATGTTCCTTGAAGGTGAAGAATCTACTTAAGTGGAGGAGTCAGTGAAAAAAATTTTGATGTGGCATGAGCAGTGATTTGATAAGGGTGATGACATGGGCCGTGGTTATGCTTGGGGGAGGAGTGGTCTGTGGCACAGCACCTGGGTGGCGGAGGTGAAGGGCTACCAAAGGCCGTGGTGGACTTCAGTTCATTG
This sequence comes from Petromus typicus, assembly GCA_004026965.1. Lineage (NCBI taxonomy): Eukaryota > Metazoa > Chordata > Mammalia > Rodentia > Petromuridae > Petromus > Petromus typicus. The sequence continues at coordinate 35,597 of PVIR01009066.1, read as the reverse complement.
TGGAGGAGTAGCAAGCTGGTAGGAGAAGAGGAAGCTGTAGAAACGTTTGTAGAATATGGGTAGGGAGTACAGCCTGTACAGGAGCTAGAGGGCTTGGCAGGGCTAGGACAAGAAGGAAGCGCTCCTGTTAATCCTGAAGAAAGGGGCTGAGGGTAGGGATTTGGAGGACAAGAAACATTGGAACTAGAAGGTGCACACCTGCAGATTTTTATCATGAGGGCACCTGCAACTGCCCCTATGGCCTCAGGTGGCATCACCTCCTTCTCTTGTAGGCTTTCCAAGGGCAGAGCACTTGAGCACGAAGAAGCTGAATTCTGTCTGCAGGCCAGTGGGTCCTGCAGACATTTAGATCCCTTGTGTGAACCGGCTAAGATACTGCCTGTAAATTACAGAAAACATTTCAAGCTAAGTGATACAGGGGAATTATGTAAAGATGGAGGGTTAGTCCAGAGTGCCCAGAGGAAAATACATGTCGGGTTAGGAGTCTGGGAGGCTGTGCAGCTGCCCTGTCTCTCAGCAGCGCCTGTGTTGGGGCCCTCTCCTCGGTAGAGTGGCTTTCTCAGTTGTCCAGCCCAGGAGCCAGGTGGAAGGTGCTGTCTGCAGTTTTTTACTTACCTCAAGAGATGGATGTTCCCCTGGCCCACGTTTTCAGATGAAGGACTCTAATGAGGCTGCTGGGCCATTTCCTTCCGGGCAGACAGCTGTGACAGTAGAGGATAGAGAGGGCACCTGGCAGAAGTAGCTCCTGTGGCCCTGGCCTCTCTCGTACGACGATAACATTGACTGTAGATGAAAATATCAGCCCTGTGTTGTGTCTCTTTAGTTGCTCTGGGTGTGTGCAGTCATTATCAGGGCTGGTGTGGTCCACAGACCTGAGCGTTAAAATCACCTGATGCGGAAACCACATCACAGGAGTGTTTTCACTGTGTGCCTGGTGTATGGACCTCAGGCCCGAGGTGACCACCACTACCTAAGGAGAAGGGGAAAGGGCGCTGACACTCATGCAGGAGTTCCAGCATCTGACTGGTCTGCAGAGCTCATCTCTCCCAGGGCAGGGAGCCCTCAGCCTCATCAAGGGCCTCGGGGCTGTACATGGGAGGCGCTGCTGGTCACTTTCTGCTGGGACTTAGCCACTAGCATCTCCAGGTGCTGTGGGGAGACTGGAAATTGCTTCTTTTGCTGAGGAGCATTAAGCTTGAGTTGCATGAACTTTGGACAGCAAATCCTGTCCAAGTTTCCTTTTCCGTTTAATGTATTCAGAGTGTGCTACCAAGTAGTGAACACTTGAGTATAGACTGTTAGCTTGTTTGATGCAAGAATGGCATTGCTTTTTTCAACACAATTAAAAAAAATAATAGTTCTCTGCTAGGGAGAACATAGCCTTTTTTAAATATATAGAGATCATTTGGCAAGTGATTAAGGATTTGGATTAAACTAAAAATTCATTAATTTTATAGCACTGTGAACATGATCTTTGAGTTAATTATTCATTGAGAATTTGATAAACACTTCATATAAGTATTCTCTGACTTGATTCCCCTTAATTCATGGGATTTGCTATGACAAAAAAACTCTAAATTGAAGATTATATTGTGAGAGAAGGAAAAGTTGGTTCTTTGCTGTTTTAAGGGTGTTATATTGTTTCTAAATGTTATATAATTTCTAAATGTTTGCCTTGTATAACAAGAAAAATTATTTTCTCACCAATAATTGTGAACTTCCAGGAATATTAATGATAAATCCAACTAACATTCTGAACTATATATTTTTAATTAAAAGAATATTAAATTTACATAGGATATTATCTGTATTTGCTTTGTTTTTTTCCTCTGTCATTGCCTGGTCCAATATTGTCGATACTTTTTTTTGTGTGTTTACTTATGACAAGAAGAAATGTTACTTTTCAGAAATATTAATACAGTTGTTTTGAACCTCAGGAATAGAATATAATTTCAGCCATGGAAATTTCTAACTGAACGGGTTTATATGAAGTTTGGAATTTAAAAGAAGACTTTTAACTTCTCCTGTGTGTACATGCTGCCCCTCCTTCAGGAATCTTGGATTTAATTACCTTAATTTTGAATTTAAAGTACTTTGACAGTCTCACAAAAACTATAGTCCAATAAAATTTTGTTGGTATGTTTTGTTTTGTTTCTTGGTTTATTATGATAAATTAATGCACCATTGGTTGTTATTTTACTGATGACCATAAAAATGTGTGTTCTAACCAAGCATTATAAAATTTACTTTATAGCAAAGTAAAGACAATTGTATAGATGTATGTATGTATGTATTGTATAGATGATTGTATGGATTTCTTTTATAACAAGGGTGACATTTTCTTAGGACATGTCAGTTATTACAGACAGTTCTGTGATATACCATTGGATTCAGGTGCCATTGTCCCTGTAAGGTTGGGGTTTGAAGGTGCCTTGTGCCCAGCTGTCACGACTCTTTCTCTGGCCTCTTCCAGGTGGCCTCACCTTTCCTAGGCTTTGGTAGAGTTGAGGGGTATTGGTGATTGAGGTGGAGTGGGGGTAGCTGGAGGAACAGTGCCTGACAGTGCTGGGTAGAAGGGAGTCCTGAGGCATGGGCGTGTGTAGAGGTACCAAAGACCTGGCAGGTCACATTGCCTGGAGCAGGGGGTAGCTAGTTGGAATGACTCCTGGAGTCTGGGAGAAGAGCTGAGGAGATGGAGGTTAGGGAGAGGGAAGTGTAGGGTCATTCTTTCAGGTGAGCGTTTACCCCACAGGCCAGAGCTTGCTGCCTCGCCTTGAATTTTTCACTGTGCCCACTTTTGGTATTCTGAGAACAAAACAATTTTAATTCAATTTTCACACATCACATGGCCAAAGTGTTTGAGTTAACATAAATGTTAAATCATTTTAAGTTAAAAAATATTCTATATACTAGTTTTTAGGATAGGAAACCAAATTGATATAAATAATAAAATCAGACTGGTGAGTGAGAGACCAAGGTCTTATCTGCTAAAGTTTGACTGTGTTTCCTAAATTATTGAATGCCTTTTGTTTTTGCATTACAAAAGTACCGTGTTTCTAAATGTGTGTACATGCTGCCAACAAGAAGGAAAAACAACCATCCTTCACATGAAGAGATAAACTATCAACATATTGATGCATTTCCTTCTCCTGTTTGTTCATTTTTTATTTGTATGGTTACAGTTGTGTGATAGATATGTAGCAATTCTTTGTGATGACCTTAAAAGCACTTTTATTGTTAAGAATAGTTTGTATTCATTGTGGAAAATTTAGATGCCATGTTTTGTTTAAAAGGCAGTCCTAATACCACTATAAAGTCATCAATATTTTATACATTTTCTTGGTGTATATAATTGAAAAATAAAATTTTATGAATAATGCAGATTTATAAATCACTGTTTGTGGGTTGTAGGGAGGAGAAGGTAGTGGGCAACAGAACTATGGCTGAGAGAGACTGAGTGGCCTGATGAGGTGCCCAGTCATCTGTCTAGAAGTCTGCTTGCCAACCCCTGTGGCTGGGGTCTGCCCTGGGGAGAGGAATACTTACCCATTGCATTTTACCGTGTGTGTTAATCACCTTCCTGTCACTGTAATAGATAGCTGAGATAATGTAACCCAAACCCTTTGGGAGGCTGAGTGCAGAAAATGGTGAGTTGGGCCCACTTTGGTCAGCTTAGTGGCTTAGTGAGATTCAGCCTCAGAAAGGGTGGAAGGGCTGGGGATACAGCTCAGTGCAAAGGCCCTGGTCGTATTCCTAGTTGGGGTGGGAGAGAGGGAGGGGGTTTGGGTTCCTACGGTTCCCTTTTAGGGCATACCCACTGTGGCTTGAAGACCTCCCACCAGATCCCATCTCTGAAAGGTTCCACTGCCTCCCACGAGTGCCAGGGGCTGGAGTGAAGCATTGAACCTGTGGCCTTTGGGGATATTCTGGCTCAAGCTAAAGCATTGGGCCCCCAGCAGTCTCAGTTCATACCTCAGAGTTCCAGTTTGATTAGACTGTCTTTCGGCATACTTTTCAAGATGGAAACTTTACTGTTTCCGAGGCTTTCCTTTGCTTTTAAGAATGACAGCTGTGGGCCGGGGAGTTAGCTCAGTGGTTCTGGCACCTGTCTTGCAAGCACAAGGGCCCAGGTTCTATTCCCCGGTAACCACATACAATACTGGGTGTGGAGACTCACGCCCAGCAGCAATCAGTACCACATACCACAGTGCCGGGCGTGGTGGCTCACGCCTGTAATCCCAGCACTCGGGAGGCAGAGGCAGGAGGATTGTGATGTGAGTTTGAGGCTGAGCTCAGGGCCAGCCTGAACCACAAAGTGAGACCCTGTTTCAAAAAACCTAAAAAAAAAAAAAAAAAAAAAAAGAATGACAGCTCAGCTAAATATGTGCTGAATTTTCCTTCAGAATACCATGTCTATTGTCTCATCTTCTTTTGGAATTCAGAGTTGTAGAGGAGAAATCTGAAGCTTTATTGATTTTTGTTTTATGGCAGGAAGCTGAAATTTCCTTCATTACTGTGTTCAGGTTAGCCCTGTTATTTTCATAGTAGAGTGAGTGCTCAGCATCGTCCTTAGGTAGCTTTGTAGAAATTTTGTCTGACACTTGATGGCCCTTCATGAGTGCTATTCAGTTCTTCAGTCTCATTTTTAGTTTTCTTGTAAACCTTTCCTATTTTGTCATTCTCTATTTTAACTCATTTTAAATTTATTACTAGCCTGTCATTGTTGGGGTTTCATCACTAGTCTATATGTCTCAGCTTCTGTGAACTGTGTCTCATTTTCTGTGCTTCTGTGAGTGTCATTTAGAAGTGAAATAGCATATACCACGGTACCCAACTCCTGCCATTTTAACCAAACCAGCTGCCTAGACTCACCTGAGTCAGGGAGGTTGTGAATGAGAATCGAGTTGCGCTGTGTTTTGCAAAAGCCAGGGGCCAGCTCCACCTTGGCTCAGCACAGGCGGGGCATCTGCTCCTCTGAGGTAGATTTGGGATTGTGATGAAGCTTATTGCCTTTTCTCAAATTACATAAATATCAGGCAGTGGTTGGTTGTAGACTTTCCAACAACAACTTTCACTGCTTAGTAACCAGGAAACGATTAACCTACTCAAACAGGATTCTGTCAGTTTTTATTTGTTAGGGATTTCTTGGAGAGGCTGATGGGGAGACTGCAGTTCCTCCAAGGAGGAATCTGTGTGGCATTCGCTTTACTTCCCAGGCCTTCTCTGGACTGTGCTGTCTTTGTCTCGGAAGCAGGTTGGACTTTGTTCTCCTAAGGGGATCTTGTTCTGTCTCAAGACAGCCTTGGGATGTTCATGCATGATTCCCAATCTTTTCTCCTTTTACATAAAGAATGAGCTTTACAGAATCCTGATCCTTTAAATTGTTTTATCTTTTTAAAACAGCCACCACTTCCTAAGCCATTTTGTGCTTGTCTATGACTGTACTTGTCACTGCTAAACGAGCAGAATGGAATAATAGGATTAAAAAGGTGCAAAGAAGAGAGATGTGGATATTTCTGTTTCCTTGTCTCTTCCCTCTACTTTTCCCATAAATTTACTGTCTCTACTATTTCTATAATCTTAACATACTTTCAGTTGGAACATTCTGTATATCATTTTCTTTCAATTTAAAAGTGTTCAGTAGAATTAAAAAAATATTTAAAAATTGGAGTTATTTTAGAATCCAAGAGGAAAATAATAACACATTTTGGGATGTGTAACATTATGAACCAGCCAATTTAATGATTTTTAAGTTTACTGAATGGATGGACATTGGCTGGATGTGAGGAGTTCCCTCTGCGTCACTGATGCTTTCTGCATACTACCTGAGTGAAATGGACGTCATAAAAGAGTAGGCAAAAGTCCTGTCCCTTTCCAGTTCTAATGTTCTATGGTCAGAATGATAAAATCATTTTTTGTAAATTAGTTTAGGGATTTTTACAATTTCATATTACTGTGTGGCACATAGTAAAACAAACGTGGAATGCTGTAGTGGTTTGTTTTATGGGTTTGTATGATTAAAAACTGTTTTTGTACATGTAAGGCCCTGGTTTGAGCCTCAGCCCTGTAAAAAAAGTTGTAAAAACTTTCTTCCTCTGTAGAACCATGTAGCAGATACACAAATGGAGTCTGTACATCCTTACATAGCTTTTCTCTTATATTACCCTCTCTCGAACACCAGGTATAGGTAGCAGAAAAGTAACGTACTGACAGGATTCTCGTATCCAAGGAGTGTAAGAATCTGGGGCCGTGTGACTTCAGTGTGGACTGAGTTGCATCTACAAGCCTTTTAGAGTGCTATGGACCCCAGAGCTTTGAAATGTCAAACTATTTTTCTGAACAAAACCAGGGAGCAGAAGTTCTAAAGTTAAGAGTGACATTTAGAGTTGATTGTGTTGGCCACCACATTAGGACTATCAGTCTTGTTTAGTTTAGCATGTTCAGTTATACTTTTGCATTTAAACAGGCATCTGATAGTTATGCTTGCACCCTGCCATGGTGATTCTAGGACCAGTAGCCACTGCTTCTGTTGGGCGCTTGTTAGAAATACAACCCTGCCTCCCCAGGCCAGTCATGCAGAGGCAGGCATTTCTCAGGGAGAAGAGCCCTCAGCAGTCCCCTTGACATATCCTTCGGGAGATTCTGATGATGCTCCTGGTGTAGAACCACTGGTTTGCTTGCACACCAATAACCATGCATGATAAATTTCTAACAAATGGGACCAAGTCCTAAAATAGCAAGTTAACAGTATCATGCAGTAGAGAAATAGAGCTGTTTCCTTAAAATGGTCATGGTAAGAAAAGTAGTTTCCTTCATCATGTTTATAAAAGGTTTCACACTGCTAGGCATTATTTAAAATTGTTTGCCGACTCCTATATTTCTTGTCTTTCCTTTTTAGTAGGAGTGATGTGAGAACATTCATCCCACTCAATTTAAATAGGTGCTGCTTTTTCTCATGGTCTTAAAAGTACTGTATGTGGTGTGGGCTGGGGATTTAGCTCACCTGCCTCACAAGCATAAGGACCTGGGTTTGATCCCCAGTAACCACATACAATACTGGGCATAGAGACTCACATCCACCAGCAGTCAGAACCACATACCACAATGCTGGGCGTGGTGGCTCACATCTGTAATCCCAGTACTTGGGAGGCAGAGGCAGGAGTATTGCTGTGAGTTGAAGGCTGAGCTCAGGGTTAGCCTGAACTGCAAAGCGAGACCTTGTCTCACACATACACACACACACACACACACACACACACACAGTACTGTACGTGGTGATACTGGCTAGCATTAGTTTTGATTGACTGGTAGAAAATCAGGTTAAAAGTTGGATTGTTTTTTTCCCTGAGTACAGTGTTGCCCAAGTGGAGTGCTGTGTGTGTTAGTCAGCAGCAGCCAGAGAGAAGGGGTGTCGTTTTGCTTACCTCACTGCCCTGGGGGGAGGTAGGTGGGATGTCATTGTTAAGGAGACTGGCATCCAAATTAGGAACAGCTGCCCAGAAGTGCAGTGCCATTATGAGTGAATCTGGATTTATAAGCAATGACAGGATGAGTCTGAGCACTTAACCTTTGCAGTTGGAGTTCTGTGTACTGTATGGCAGCCTTTGCTAGCTTTGTTGGCATTGTTATTCTACCTGATGGGCTCTGAGTGTAGGAAAAGTTTAACGATGTAGCCAAGTTACAGAGCAGACCTCTGTAGAACTGCAACAAACATTCACGACTTGCCCTCTAAATTTTCCCTAAAAGGGAATCCTCTGCAGTTTGATGAAACCAATAAACTTTGTAGTTTAGTCTTAGTTGCAGCCTAGAAAAATGAGGTATTATCTTGAGGTTAGAGGAGATATTTTGACTATTAATAATAATTAGTTGTGAATGATTTTGGATCTATTTTCTCCCACCCCCTTTGTTTTTTTTTAGATAGGAAGAAAGGGAACTATATCTTGAAAACATCATAATATGTCTCCACATAGGATGTAGTAAATGAAGTCATAAAAGAGAAAAAATAGTTTATTGTTGTGTAGGATCCTGTATCAGTTGGAACTTAAACATTCATACACGTGTAACTATATTTATATGCATGTGTCCATCCCGGTTAGCACGTTGGGCCTGAGGTCACTGAGAGTTTCACGGCTTCTTCAGAGCTGGACTGTCTGGGGCCGCCACATGGGGCTGAGTTGACAGCCATCCTGCTGATGTGTGCCCTCTCTGCTTGCCGATCTTCCTGCTGCCCTTGGGTCAGTTCAGAATCTGGTTTGCTACTCCTGGCTGCCTAGTGCTGTGAGCTTAGCTTATTGGTGTGTGGTGACTAACGGGATTGCTTTCAGGTTTTCAGAACAGAATTATACTTTTGAGTGTTTCCTCCCCAATTCTACGGGGGCATGTGTTTGTGAGCACTGTGTGGGAGAAGTTAGTTCTTCTAAAGATCAGCAGGGGGAATTTTGCTGAGCTCTAATTTCCTAGCATCTGGCCATTTGCTTTGCTGCTGCTGGATGGACATACTACCCAGGTGAAGGGCACTGTGGGGACAGAGTAGAGCCTCTGACAGGTCAGGGCACAAAGCCTCAGTGTGTCTCCATGACTCATTAGCCCCAGGTTCTTTGTGCCTGCTGAGTTCCCTGTGCACTGTGGGATGTTCACAACCTGCTAAACCTCTGGGGGAGGTGAGCAGGAGGCAAACACTCTGCTCGTGGTCGGGCTCATGAGACATGTGCAGACACACTCAGCGTGGGGAGTGTGGCGGAAAGAGATGCCGAGAGCCCAGGAATGCCAGATGGTTAGTGAAAGTGTCGAACACACCAGAGGGCAGAGGGCAGAGGAAGTGTTTTCTAGACACCCGTGGTAGCAGACTTAAGCAACATCAGGGGGTAATATTAGTCATCTTCTTCCCTGATATCCAAAACAATCAGTGATGCCCCTTATTTGTGTGTGACCTTGGACAAGGGCCTAAATTTATCTCAGTCTTGGTTTAACCTGTAATATAGGAACAGTCTGCTTATTTCAGAGGAAGCAGACTGTAGAAAATGGTGTAAACTATTAAGTGCAGTGAAAATGTTTGTCATGAGCAAAGTGAAATGCTCTTAAGGTGGGCCTGACATGTATTTAAGGGTATTAGACAGCTTTATACTCCTGCCAGATGCTATTCCCGAAGTGGCTTTATGGGGTGATTTCGGTAGAAACCCTTCATGGGCTGCTAATGTAGAGAGCAGGGGCAACATTCCTACTGTACTATCAAGTCCATTTTGTTGATTGTGTGCTTGGGTTCATGGTAGGTCTTCAACATACAGGTAATCATTACTATGACTTTAAAGTCAGTATTGAGATCAGGCCAGTTGTTTGTTATTTTAATAAACATAGCAGTCACTTGATTGCCTGTGGCATCTTTCTTCACTTTAATGTTTTTGTGCATTTTTATAAATTTGTGAGTTTCCCAGTACAGCTTTTACAGAGGCGAGCAAAGACTGAGGAATGAGCACTTCTAAATTGGAAGCAAATATTTTAGACTTCTCGGTAACTATTTCAGAAATTATTTTTACAACAAATGAGTTAGGCAGATGTGAGTATTTTTAGGGACACAGGCCCTTTGTCACAGAAGCAAATGGTGGCCTAGGTATACGTTAAACTCAAGGTGGAGAGTTCAAAACAAGATGTGAGCTTCATATTTTATCGTATGTAGACATCCCAAGAGACCTTAAGGGCTCGGGATGTCCTCTCTTTCTTCCTGGTGACCATGGGTACATGTCAAGGTCGTTATGTAGAGTAGCCTAGGAATGGAATCAGAGGTAGGTGATGTGTTGGCCTACACCACCTTTCACCAGGCAGGTGCATCTGTGATTTTAGAGATGTGTGTCCTGGAATTCTCTGGCTTTCTGTTTCCTGCATGAGTAGAATAAATGCTAGCTATGTCCAAATGCCTGTAAACCTGAAGCAGGAATTTTACTGTGCAAATTTTATTACTAAAACAGGATGTAAAGGCAGAGAGGAACTTCTTGACCTGTAGCAGCACCACCCCCTTTTTGTAGCTCACAGTTAAACTTTATCATGTTTTAGGTGATACTGCCCAAGCTAATGTATTTATTTGTCTTACTGTCTTATTTTGCAAGTACTGTGCTTTGAGAATTTAAATGTATAGGGGCAATTATCATGCACAATTGGATTGGCAGTATAATTTCACTCTTTGTAGAACCTTTTGTTTTCCCATTGCGATTACTCACCTTTCCTTGAGTTCACTGAAACAAACTCTGCTGTCAGTATAGTTGGATGTCAAACAGAATTTTCCTAAATAGACCATGCTCTTTTCATACATTTAAAGAGTACATTGATTTGTCAAACATGTATTGAGAACTTAGTATTTTTTCTCTCTTCATATTATGGATTGACCCAGGGGTGCTCTTCCACTGACCTATATCTCCAGCTCTTTTTAAAAAATTTTTATTTTGAGGCAGGGCCTTGCTGAGTTGCCCAGTGGGACACGAACATGCCATCTTCTCATACCTCCCTCAGTGGATGTGGGTATGCACAACTATGGCTGACTACACACTTCCCCTCCTAATTGCCTAGTCACTGTTCATATATAGTAAGAGTTATTTCCATCAATCTCTGAAGTAGAACACATTCATTTAGGCCTTAGTTTAGAGAGAATTAAGGCAGATGCTATTTTGTAGCAGTTCTATTTTTCTTTTTATTAAAGAACAGGTTCTCACACTTGGTACTCGGTGTGTCTTTCTTACCTGATGCATTGGGAGGGGGGGAAAGTGAAAGGGAGGGGAGGAAGGGAGAACAGAGAAGAGATTTAAATGTTAACAGCTATTGGATATAATTTGGGTATTCATTGTACTATTTTTTTCAGCCTTTTAGTATGTTTGACCATTTTCAAAATAAAATGGGGGAAAGTCTGAAAATTTAAGAAAGAAACTAATATTGAACAGCAGCTTTTTGGATTAAGAAGAGAAGTTGGTGTGTGTAAATATTCTTAGTTTGTCACAGGGATTTTTGTCCTGTTTCCTTCTCGTTTTCCTTCATTTTACGCATAGGGTTGATGAGATGGTGCTAACAGTACCTGTTCAGTGTGGCTTGTCTTACAAACTGAAGTATTGGTTGGAGAGACAGCTTGTAGAATTTCAAGGTATGCACTGCCTAATTTTTGTGGCCACTTCACTTAGACGGAACTGCTGTAAGAGGTTTAAGTTTGTCTTTATGGTCATCCGCTCGAGGAGTAATGTAGTGTCACCATCCCCAAAATTCCCTTCAAACCTTGGGCTAAGGATGACTTCTCCATGATCCAGGTTCCACTTCCTCTGGACATTGCCCCAGGTCCATCAGCGTGGAGTGGCCGGGGCTCCCTGCCCACAGTGTGAGTTAGTGGTGCCCCAGTGTGGCCCCTTGCCCTCCTGTCCATGCTGCTGGCTGTGGGGATAGGACCACGTGGTGCTTATCTAGGCAAGTGGCTCTTCAACATCTGTGCCACCAGATGTTGGTGGTTTGGGGTGACACTCCAATCCCTTCTCTGGACACATGCTCACCAGGTCCGGTGCTGTTTGCTTTGTGCAAGTTTCCTCTCTCAGCCCCTTCTTCAATGTCCACTCTTAAGCGGTGTCACACGATGTCATGGTCATCTCTGTGGCCTGGGCTGTGGGTTGAGCTGTCACCATTCAGTACACACAACTGGAATGGGCCTTCAGGTGGCTGTTTCCATTCTTCTCAACTAGTTATGCACCTGCCTGCTTGTTTAGCAAGTAAGAAGATGTGGTTCCTTCCCAGCAAGAGGTGACACTCTGTGTTCTGATTGTTTCCCAGATGGGGTGTTTATTAAGAAAATATACTTGGGAATGTACTTCCTAGAAACAGTAGGCCTTGTTCTGAGCCAAATCCTAGTTTTATATGTTTAGTACAAATCACTCAGTGATCCCCCAGAGCACAGAATCAGGTGAGGGAGACCTTGCTGCGTCCAGCTGAATTTTTTCTTTGTCTGCTACAGATTTAATTCTTAGTAAAGAGTCTAATGCTGATGGAGAAGAAATGGAGAACACACTGTCTTTACTCATGTCAGAATGAGAATGGTGAGGAAGCAGATACTATCAGCTAGCTGAGCTCAACTAAGACCCGCGAGTCATAGCTGTGGGTTCTCAGAGTCACGCGGGGATCATTTTGACTCAGTTCTAGCGCTGGCACATAGTACACAGTTTTGAAGCTCCTTGTGGGCTTCCATGCTACAGCAGGTATCAAGAAGCCTTTGTATAGTAAGTGTTTGTGAAAAAATGAAGCTGCTGCCTTAGCTAACTGTCTCCCGATGCAACTGTCTCTGCTCAGTGTATAAGCTATAAGGATTTTAACTTTTCAGTCACGTTGGAGTGGCAGGATTGGTAGGTGGCAGGAGCAATAAAAGGCAGTGATCTGTGCTGTAAAGGAGTGACTTCTGCCCCACCCACAGGCTCCGGCTTGGGAGCTGTTAGTTAAATTCCTTTAATAGATGAGTGCACATCATTTCAAAGCCACTGCTTGAATGATGACATTGCCAGGAAATTGCCAAATGGCCAGTTTCCCCCTACCAGCCCCCCTCTCACCAGCTGAGGTGTGATAAATGTTCTCTCCATGGTTTCTGAGAGGAGAGCTTTGGAAAAGCTCGTCCAAGTCCCAGTCTGTGACGAGAGGTGCAGAGCTTAGTGATGTGGCTGGGCCCTGTTCCCTCTCATCGGTGGTTCCTGAGGGGGCCACAGCATGGTGGCGAGGGGTTCACCACAGTGTCTGTGAGACCAATGTAAACACATAGTTCTGGGCGACTCTGTCCTTTTCCAGGTCAGTGATGCTCGAGGTGAGGAAGGAAGGACTCAGGACCGCGCTCACCTCCTTTTACTCTTTTGGCACCTTGGGACATAACAGTTCTCACCCAGAACTCTTTCTTTTTCTGCTAAATGTGTAGACCTCACAGTAGAAAGAGGGACTCCACTTTTATTTGAGTAGGGCTAGAATGAACAGCAGAGGAATCAGTGTGTCTGAAGTTTGAAACAATATAGGACTGTAGATGCTACAGGAACTCAAGGTATTTAAAATCAGGCATTTCATTAAAGGTTTTGTAAAAAGTGAAGGCACTTGTCTAACAGACCCTCGCTGATGCAAGCCTGGCTGCCTCCCCGCCTTGGTTGTCTCTGCGAGCTCTGTTGCAGCAGTGGGATTCCAGCGCTGGTCAGAGCAGCCCAGGGTGATGCTGACCGGTAATCGTATGGATGGAAGCCACTCAGGGACTGGAGTCAGAGCCTGTCCTGTGTGGTGTTCAGACACAGTGCTGGTCATCCTGTGTCCTGACGAGGAGGCTGGGAGGAAGCATTTCATAGCATTTCCTCTCCTCTCTCTGTGCTCCCACACCTGACGTTCTGGTCCGCCGAACATTTTGGAAGAGGAATGCTGAGTGTTTATGGTGTGTGTCTGCTTTCCTGCAGACGTATTCTATGTTCCTTTACAAAATTACATTGTCATGGCCACGACTCTTTAATTAAGCAGTTGTGTTTTTGTATGCTTCAATCTCCTTTTTCTCCCAAATACAGGTTCTTCCAAGTTCAAAAACTAAAAGCAACCTTTGATCGTGTTTAATAGTTTCTGAAGTTTGTCAAAGTTTATTGGCATATTTACTGAACACTGGTGGTCTTCTTAGTGGGAAATTACCTTCTAAATAGAGGGTAAAAGGTGCTCTGATTTTATTAACGGATGTGGGTTAATATGTTGAAATGCCTTCCCTTAACGCCATACTTATGTAACACGAAAATGTCAAAATGCTAAACTGCAGACTATCTAGGAATGTGTTGCTAGAGCACATCTATGAATGTGTTCTTCCTTTCTTAAATTTTGATATTTAAAAAATGGATGTTTGACAAAGATTTGTCTCAATATAAACATAGTTTGAAAACTTTTCCTTTAAGGGTTCACTCATTAAATAATGGTTTTATAAAAATGTGTTAGGAACTTTGACACCTAGAGGCGTCATACTGTCTTACTCTGTCTTGTAATTCTTGGTTGTCACAAAGGGACACATTTAAGCAGTATTGGTATTTATAGTTAGCTGTCTGTCAAATGTGATCACAAATGTCAGTGTACAACCAAGTCCCTGTACATGATATAATCTTATGGAGATTAGATTACAGTGGTGATCACTACAAAACTGTAAGTATCCCAAGAGACTGTATTTTGGTAGGAGTTCTGTCTTCTCTTTAAATGTGGGAAATAATTAGAAAGTGCTTAACCAAATGATACTTTAAAAATTATTTGTTTTAAATCAGCAATTAAAATAATTTGTTATTTTAATTAAATTAGTAATTTTAATGATGTATGTGAATTATTTGAATTAATTTTAGTTATCCTAATTAAATGAATAATATTTGAAATAATTTTAATTACTTTATGAATTATTTGAATTACTACTGACTCATTGAAGAGTTGGTGTTGACATCTGAATCCTTCTCAAAGGCTCCAGCAGAATAGACTTGCAAAGAAGGTAAGCTAGCTCTGCTACTTCTTATTTTAGTCATTATACCTCTTCCCCAGGACAAAGCAGGACTTCTCCTCCCCCAGGAAGCCTGCAGTTCCCTTCAAGGAGGGCATTCCTGCCAGGGGACTTTTTTTTTTGTCTCTTCTGGCCACACAGTTCTGCACTCTTCCGCAGTGCCAAGGCTGGGCCCTGGAGGTTCTGGGCCTGCAGCCGCCCATATGCAGATAGTATTCGAGGTGCCTGTGGGGAGGCCATGGGTTCCAGGGATGCTGCTTTTTCTTGTTTGCCCCTCTAACAAGGCTTACTGTGTTCCTTGAGGATGAAGAGTCCCTCCTGGCCCTTTCTTTGTGGGCCTTGCACGGCGATCATGGCCCCTTTCCTGAGGCTTGTACATAATTTATGGGATCCACTGTCATGCACTCAAACAGGAATCAGCACACGTGTCATAAACAGTGCCATCTCTTTTCTGTACACAGAGTATATGAGCCAGCATGCCTCAGTGTTGGGATGTATGTTTTATACATATTTTTATATGTATACTTGTGTTTCTATATAAAGCCCACCAACAATGTCTGTATTAGGAAAAGAAGAACTTGTATAAACATTTTAATTCTAGTTTTATTAAGACATTATGAGATTAGTAAAGTTAGTTGTGGGCTGTACAATTACAAGAGGTGCTTAAAGTAGTGGACATTAGCTTTTAAACATTTATTAGTACAGCACATTGCTGCAGTGAGTATATGTTTTTTTGGTGGACTTTGTGTTTGTTTTATGTATTAAAAAGTTCATCTCTATTTTGAGGTAGAGTTAAATGCTTATTATGAATTCTTGATTTGGGCTACCACATACTATATTTGATTTGTTTACGAAGGTTGATCCCATGCCACAAATAACAAGAGAACTCAAAAACTATTAGCTCTGCCTCCTTGTTCTGAACCAAATCAGTCTTATTAATTATTCATGATGACATTTTATATGTTATTTTACTTTTTATAATTACCAGAGTCTGTATAATTAACCTTTCACTTAGTCTAAGTACTTAACATTAAGTAGGAATATAATTACAACTATTTAAAAAAGTATATGAAAGAATTTAAATATCTTTCATTAGAGAGAACTGTTTTTTTAGTTCCATAGTAAATATTTGTCAACAAATATCTTTATTTGAACAAAAAGAAAAAGCAAAAAAAGAAAGTTAATATTATTCTAAGAAGTGATAGTTGTAGATCTTCATTAACTTTGTATTTTGCTTCTAAAATTAGTGATGGCATCCACTCTGTGAATATCTTTGATTTTCCAACAGTACCTTGGAGAGGGAATGATTGTAGAGAGAATTTCATTCTACCTTGTTATGGCTGAGAAGCAAATCTTAAGGCTGGAACCTGAAGAGTTGTTGTGAGAGGCAAGAGCTCTCCTGGCTGATGAGGGGTCTGAGACCAGCTCCAGTTGGCAGCCGTTGGGACCATTCCTTCTTAGGCTCTCCCAGTGTTCTATAAGACAGGAAGACTTCAGTCTAGTTAGAATGGACTGGACTAGAAAACAGTGCCGAGAGATCAAGGGGTTTAACTTGATAAAAAGTATCATGTTACTTGGCCGAGTGACTTCTGGTCACAATCACTCCTGTTCCTGTTGTCACCTTGACTGTAAGACACTGCCAGGTCTTTTTTCCAGCAGCTGCCATAGTGATTTGTCTTTTGGTGACCTTCAGGCTGTGTTCCAGGAATGAGATAGGGGCAAGGACTGGTGTGCTACTTCTGCCTTCATGGACATGAAATGATGGACTTATTTTACCTTTGTGAAGATGAGTTTCATCCTTCAAATACAAATTAAAGTTATTCCCTTCCAGCTCTGAAATGCCACATTCCAGATGTCATACAGGACAGCAACCCTGGATCACTTATGGAAGGGACAGAGAGGACTGTTTAGAGTGCTAGGTTCTAGGGTTCCACTTTCCGTTTCTGCTGTGCTGGGGTGGCCCCGTCAAGGGGGCCTTGAGTCCTTGTGTCTGTTTTTCATTTGTAAAAAGGACTCATTCTGTCTCAGTCTTGGAATAGTTAAGAAGATCACATACAGGGCTGGGGATTTAGCTCAGTGGTTCCAGCGCCTGTCTTGCAAGTGCAAGGGCCTGGGTTGGATCCTCAGTAACCACATACAATACTGGACGTGGAGACTCACCCCAGCAGCAACCAGTACCACGTACCACAGTGCCGGGGCGTGGTGGCTCATGCCTGTCATCCCAGCACTCGGGAGGCAGAGGCAGGAGGATTGCTGTGATGTGAGTTTGAGGCTAAGCTTAGGGCCAGCCTGAACTACAAAGCGAGATCCTTTCTCAAAAAAAAGAAGATCACATACAAATCACTCAAAGCAATTCCCAGCACATACCCAGCACTCAATGCATGTTAGCATTTACTAGGAATTATTTTGACACGATGAAGGAGTATAAGGAGCATCGTGTGGACACAGTGGTTCCTTTTTGTTTATTACTTTATTTGTTCTTAGTTCCTTATGTGTAAGTAATTATAAAGACCAACACATTTTTAAAGGTGGTTTGTGTTATTGGAAATATTAAGAGCTCGTGACCTCTGATTGAAATGCCAGTATGCACCAGCCTTGACAGCTTACTGTCTTCTCCAGGTTTGGAGATAGTGCTTCTTCTTCAAACCTCCCCAGGCTGGTTCAGTGCTGTGCGGCCCCTCCCAGCACTGGGAAGCTCTGCCTGGCAGGGTGTGATAGTGTTAGAACATCCTCTCTCATGCTGGCAGCTGAAGACCAGGACAAGTTCCACATAGCTGAGCCCAGTGTCTTCATGGCCCTTCGTGTTGGGTCAGAGAGCTGAGTCTGTTAATAGAGTGATGCTGACCAAGAGAGCTCTCTGAACAATGTTTCATTTAAGAGTCAGCTGCTACCAACTGCCTGTTTTTAGGATGTATTTAAATTTTTTATATGATTTCTCCCCCTGAACTGAAGCGAGTATGTGCTCTGCTCTTACTCACTGTCATGGGATTCAGTGTTGATTTGTTTGGCGCGGGCAGAGGGAGGCATGCCGCCTGGACTCCCGGCCTGGCAGCTCACGAGGCTAGTTGGGTGAATGGGTGATAAAAGGGTTGTTGTCTACTGGTTACAGTTGAGCTCAAGCTGTGTTGTAATTGTTAGCATAAATAGTGACCAGCTGAAGAAATGACTGTAATTTAAGTGGATGTGTTTTTATTTTCATAGTTGACATCAGAGACCTGGTCTAAAATTTAGCAGGTCAATTATCTACCAGATGTGCAAGCTACCTAGGTCAACTTTTCAGGGCCTCTTTTTCAGACACATAATGACTTTCTTGTTTCTGCCGATGTGTGCTTTTTCAAGCCTTGGATGATGGTGGTTGAGGGCTACCTAAGCCTGTAGCATCCCGGAGAATTCCTCACAGTCACACCTGGAATTCCTAGTAACTGCTAACATGCATTGAATGCTGGGTATGTGCCGGGAATTGTTTTGAGTGATTTGTATATGATCTTCTTAACTACTCCAAGACTGAGACAGAATCAGTCCTTTTTACAAATGAAAAACAGGCACAAGAACTCATCAAGGGACTCCGACAGGGACACCCCAGCATAGCAGGAACGGAAAGCAGAAGCCTAATTAAAACCTTTATTTGCTATGGGGGGGCAGCTTTTCTGCCCAAATGCACTTATTTCCTCATTTGAATAGCAATGTGTGTGTGTGTGTGTCTCCATATTCACAAACTGAGTTTTTTCTTAGTGCCTGAGAGGTAAACAGTTGGTGAGGGTTTGTATTTCAGTCTATTCTCCTCACTATACCTGGCGCATAGTTCAATAAACTCTTTTTGAATGAGGAAGTTTTTTCGCTGTCACCTCTTGTATGCTTAAGGTATTTATAAATGGGATTTATCTAGGCAGAGGGATTCCGTATTCTCCTTCCTTTAGGGCTAACTTTAGCAAGAATCCTGGTCAGACTTGTGTGTGAGGGCTGCAGAGATGTGTTGGCATGCCTTCTGCATGCTAATTCCTGCCGGCTGGCAGGAGTGGAATGCCTGGTTTAGTTGGAGTGAGTTCCAAGTCACTCAAGGGGCTCTCCTTTTGTATTCATAAACTGTAACAATTCAATTATATTAAAGTTTAATATGCTAGTTCTTTGTGCCTTTTGACTATGGTACACACTAAGTGGGAGAAAGCCCAGTTCCCAAATGGAGCCAAGTAGCCAAATCAATATCTTTCCGTCCTTACACTGTTAGTACTTTGGAGTTTTCAAGACAGCCGTTTACAAATATGATTTCATTTGCTTTCATGACTCACAGTGAAGGAGCAGATGCTGTGGCCATCTTACAGAAGTGCAGCCATGCCCGAGCTTTAGACTCGAGAGCTGCTTTCTCCTATCGAGTAAGACTCAAAATGAACATGATTAGTAGAATCAGTTTTATTGAGAAGCTTTGAGAAAACATGCCTTTCCCAAACATCTTCAGTCAAGTTTAAAACAAATATTTCTTTACAGTTTCCATCTACCTCCTATTCTTTGTCCAAATCTGTACTTTGAACCAGTGTTACTGTATTGTGAAATTACTTGGTGTTTTTTAAACCAGTAATATATCATGAAAAATTTCCATGTTTATGAGTGTCCTTATACAAAGCCCCTCTTCCTGGCCACATGACATGCATTTTTGTTAGGTGAGGTGCATGGAACAGTCTGTGCAGAATTAAGAGGGCATGGGGAATAATAGGAAATGGGTTGAGTTCAACCTTGCTATTGGTTCCACAGTGCTGTGGAGGTGCGAGAGGGAATACTGTAGGAATGTGGTTCCTGACACAGGCCATCACCACTCCCTGGGGGCTTCTTAGAAATGTAGAGTGCTGGCATCACCTACCCATGTTGAATGTGGAGGGGCTGCCTGTGACCTGATAGAGGGTCAAGCCTTTTGGGTGCTTTGGGTTCAACACCACTGCTGTTGTGGTAGGTCAGATTCAGATATACCTGAGAATATAGTTTGTTCTTGAGGTGAAATGTTATAATTCACAAAAAAGCCTCTTGCTGTACCTGCAAGTAATGTGGAAAGCAAGGTAAGACACAACTGGGAGACCTCCTTGTGACATGGAAGAAGCTTAGAGGCTCAGGCCTAAGACTGGGGAGGTAGATGACTATTAATGACAGCGATGCCAGCTATTCAACAAGAGGGTTCAGATCGTACCAGCCATCAGTCTAATTGTCAATTGCTGCCTCCTGTGTAGTAGGCGCTGAATTAGAGATGTGGGCTAAAGTAACCTGATGAATGGATGGAAAGGATTTAGAAATGAAAGAGGAAAGTGTTGAGTTGAGGCTATTTCCTTATCAGGTAATACCTCAGCAACTCTATTGGGATAAATGCGATGATGTCAACAAGGAATAGAAGAGATATACTCTTTTATAGGCAGTCTTATCCTTGTACTCAACTTAGGCAGCCAAATACATGCCTGGCTTTGAATTTAGTCAGCCTTGTATTTTGCTTGGATAGTAAAGATTCAAAAACTTGTGCATTTAAGGCACTGGGCTTTCAAATTCTAGGTTCCTGGTTGTTCCCTAAGCCAATTTCTTCACTTGCTTGTATGTCCACTGCTTACCGAGGTATCTGAGCTCTGCTGTTGATTAGACCTTTTCCTGCGATTGGGCTGAAAGTGCAGCAGCTGTTGAGGGCTCCAGCTGCAGAGCCCCTGATGAGCAAGCTCCTGCCTTTGGTCTAATTATACCACTTAGTTTGTATTTTTTCTTTTTCAAATTTGGTGACAGAGATGGAAAAAAAAGCTGAAGATGTGAGTCTCAGAGACCTTTTCCAGTCAGGACTGTATAAGGCAGATAATCCTGTTTATTAATTCATTTTTAGACAACCCAAGTACAGTGAACCTTCAAGTTATGACCAGCTGACATACAGACAGCTTAGGTTAATTATGTTAATGGAAGATTCACCTGCCTCTTGTTATCTATAGCATCTGCCCAGGTAAATATTCATGTCTCAGCTGTATTGACTTAATTACGATCAGCCCTTGGCAACTGATCTAGTTTGTAAGTCAAGGGTCCGCTGTACTCATGGCTCTTTCCCCTCTACTTAGCATCTCCAGCCTGTTCTGGGAGTTGATCAGGTACAGAGGTATTTACTTGCTGGTCTTTTCCAGAAAGAATGTTTCTAGACTTCTTTCTCGGTCCCTCCAGGATTTGGCCTCCGTGCAGAGTCCTGTATTGTTGAGTCAAGCTGTGTGCACAGTGAGGATTAGAACATAATTCTTGGCTTTCCCCCTAATCTTTTCTTTGCATACCAGTTTGCAAAGTACACAGTGAAAACTCAGGAAGTGTTTTCAGTGACTATATAAAGTATTAATTTGAAATACATTTATCATGGAAGCAAAATCTCAACACTCATGTCTTTCCTTCAGTTGAGCTTTCTTTTTTTTTTTTGAGACAGGGTCTCACTTTGTGGTTCAGGCTGGCCCTGAGCTCAGCCTCCAACTCACATCACAGCAATCCTCCTGCCTCTGCCTCCCGAGTGCTGGGATTACAGGCATGAACCACCATGCCCGGCACCGTGGTATGTGGTACTGGTTGCTGCTGGGTGTGAGTCTCCACGCCCAGTATGGTATGTGGTCACCGGGGATTGAACCCAGGTCCTTGCGCTTGCAAGACAGGTGCCGGAACCACAGAGCTAACTCCCTGGCCCCCCCAGTTGAGCTTTCTTAACATTGAAGCTAATTTAGGTGGAAATAAAAGTGTGAAAGCACACACGGACCTTCCTGACTTGTGAGAGGGGCTTTGCCCATGTTTCTGATGGTCCTCACAGCCTGTGTCTCTTATCTCTCTCAGTCTTGGTGTGTTCCCACAACCAGTGTGATTTGGACATGCACCAGCCCTGTGCATAGTAGGAGAGCCACTAAAACTTGGAGATGAAATGATTGTGTCTTGCTTTCACCTGAATAAAAACTAATTTTCCTTCCCCTTCAGTCTTTGCAGCCATCACACAAAAGAGAAATGTCTGGTGTCCAGGCTAGTTTTGTCTTTTGCTGTCCTCTACTGTTAGTTACTTCTTGTGTCATTTTAATTCTGTACATACTGTGTTTTCTTCAACTGCTTTGTGAACTCCCTGAGGACCATCACCACGTGCCACACCTGTTACTCACCCCTTTCTCTCATTCCACTGAATGTTCTCCTAGGGAACCATTACTCAGAGATACTTAGGCTTAGAAATTTAGAATTAGAAGAGAAAGTGAATATAAATATTATAATCATTGGGCTAAAGTTAGGTAATGATCTTAAGTACTTTTAGAAAATTACAGTATGAAATTTAAAGTGAGAATGTTTAAGCTTCTTGACGCCTAGTTCACTATCTCTGTATCCTGCTGTACCCAGCCTCTTAGCAGCTCTTGGCCTAGACTGTTCTTAATAAATACTTATGTAAATGAAGTAAGCTTAGCATTCCCACTCTGAGTTAAAAGCTGCTCACTGGGCACATGGTATTTAGAACATGAGTTTTATCTTAATATGATAAAAGTCATTTTAAATGTAATTCCAAGTCAATATTAGGTATATAATCAGATGGACCTCTACTATAGAATAGTTGAACCAGTGACTGCAGCAGAATTTTTGTTGTTGGCTGATGGAAACTCCTTTTTTAAAATTTTATTTGAGAGGGACAGAGGACATGGAGGAGGAGCAGAGACACTCCAGGAATCTGAATACTTGGTCTGAGCAGATTCACAGAGCCAGAAACAGCAGCAGCTGCTTTACCAGCCCTGGCAGGTGTCTCAGGAAGGCATTACTAATGGAAATCCTAAAATAATGTTCTTTCTTAAAGTGTGACAAAAAAGATTGAAGAACATGCAGATGAAAGAGGATATCTGCTCTGAAAGGAAGTTATACTAAAAAAGGTGGGGAAAAAAGCAACCAGGTTTGGTATTAGGAAAAAACAAAATTTTTTTGTTTTTAGGCTTGATAAGTAGGATGGAGGCTTTGAATTGGATTGGCACCGAACTCGCCCCAACGGACTTAACTAGTATAGAGTTTAATCCAAAACCAGCTTTGGCCGATTGCTGGAGACCCTGTAATCAATTAACTAGTTAGACTGTAACCACTGGGCTGGCCAGTTGACAAAGCTGTGGCCAATTAAGTTGTTTTTTATGTCTTAGTATGGTGAGACAGACAAATGCTGTCAGATCATGCTGTTAGTTGGAGTTCTAAACACCAGCCTAGTTCTCAGTGGTCTTTTGTTTTGCTTTAAGTTTTGTTTTTTTCTGTTCTTATAAATCTTACTATATTTAATTGATGTAGGGAATTTTTCTTTTTGAAATGGGGTCTCACAAAGAGGAATTTTAACAGACTTAACTTGAACCTTAAGTCCTGTGTTTTTAAGTTACAGAGTAATGATTTTTTGGAGGGGAATTGTGTCAACCTGCTATGTTTTATATTTTCAACAACAAAACCGTTCATCTTATGTTTTTGCTTAGAACATTGGTGTTAGCTAAACTGCATTAACTTATTTCTACCTAATCACAGCCCTGTGAAGCAAGTGTGGTTTCTACCTACACTGACAGACAGTTGAGAATTGAGGCTAGCAGAAGACCCAGTAAATCTAAATTACCTGCAGGATCACAGAAGTGGCTCTTATCCAAGGCTTAACTATAGTAGAATAAATTCATGACTATATACACTTATTTCACATGTTTCTCTTTCCTATTTGTGACAGAACTGCCCAAACAAGCTAGGTGTGGGCTTTGGTGTGTGCATATTATTCAGGGACAATAGGTGATAAATACTGTCAAATGGCCCTGCAGTGAATATAAGTGTCTTGACTTTTAAGACTTGTCATTTCCAAGTACTTGGGCTGCCTTGGAATCAAATATCAGAGCCAATTAGCTCCAAAACAATTTCATAAATATACAGTTGTAACTTATTTAAAGAATCATTAGAATTAATAAGAGCAATATATAAATATAAATACTACTCAACTATAACAATGACAGATTTGAGACATTTGTAGGAAAATGGATGCATCTGTAAAATACAATGTTGAAAGAAATAATCCACATACACGTTTAAATACTATATGGTGTATCTCTTTTGAGTGAGGCAAAGTACAAATGAAGAAAATGATGAAGGGTGAATAAAAAAGGGACAAGGAGATGGATCTGTTGCAGTAGGGAAATGGTCCAAAGGGTGAGGGTTGTGGAAGAGGGGAAGGGAAATAATAAAGATATGCTATGTATAGGAACCTAATAACCCCAATTGATGGATATACTATATATACCACAACATGAGCTAAAACAAATAGTACCAACAAGAATGAAAAATGAGACAGGGGACCCGGTGAAGGGGGGAGAGGGAAGAAAGAAGCTATAATATGTACCTGTAACCACTCCCAAGAAGACTGTAAATTGGATGAGTTGCCAACATGATGCACTAATTTAAAAAAAAAAAGATTTTAAAAAGAGCAACAAACATTCTGTAAAGTAGATGGAAGGACAAAGCTATAAAATTTAAGAAGACACTAACCAAATCTTCGGTATTAGAAAAATAGACACTATAAAATCATTCGTTCAACTAGATCAAGTGTAGAAACCTTATGTAAATATGTTTTAGCAATGTGTGGCTGTGATAATAAAGAGCACTGGTGTGTAATTTTGATTCAAAATATTTTTAGTGGAGCTACACCCAAGTTGTGCAAACAAATCTATTTAACTGGGCACCACAGAGGTAATTTATTTGAAGCAGTAATAACACTGGTTGAAAGGGGATAGAATCCACAGTGCACATATAAAGTTCGGTTATAATTTTAGTCAGTATTGTTCACACTGTAGCTCATCCATCACCTCTGTCTGCAGGACAGGGATCCCATTTCTGGGTAGGTGACCCTAGTTAGGCTGAAATTCCTTCGTCGCATGGCCCTTGATCTGCGCAGAGTCGGCTGGAGAGATCTGGCCCCAGGTGCACCCACCTTCTGTGGCGGCTCCTAATTGCACCTCCCTAGATCCAGAGCACGTGGGCTGCACGCAGTCCCTGCCTGCTGTTCATTGAAGGAACCACGGGCACTGCGGCACCGCAGCTGTTGTGCGCCCCCTTGCACAGGTGAAATCTAGTTGAACTAAAAGCAAGGAGCTCGTGCGGAGGGATTGAGAAGGGAGTTAAAGCTGGGTCCAGCGCAGAGCTCAGCTGCTCCTGTTTGCATTTTGTTTGTAGAGTGCTGCTGAACAGAGAGACCAAAGAGATCGGGCAAGAGGTGACCATGGAAGAGGTCAGGGTGGTTTCGAGTTGGGTGGACTGTGCTGGCTTTGAGGGGGCCGTGTGACAAGTGCATTCTGTGGCACAGAGGTTGCAGTGGTCTTGATGAAGCGAGGGAGGAGGAACCAGCCCTTACTATGCTTAGCTTTAGCCTGGTGATACCCATTTCAGATTTCTAACTTCCTGAGATGGGGGATAGTAAGTTCATATTGGTTGAACCATGAAATTTGTGATAATCTCTTTTGGAAGAAATAGAATTCACTAAAGCAAGAGTTTTGTAAGTAAAGTTTACCTAAAATTTCATAGCAAAGTTTAATAAATGGTATAGGGAAGTTTTCTCTAACTATACAGTTTTAAGGAGTGAGATTGATGATGTTTTTGTTTTTCTTTCGCTGCAGATAGATTGTTACAGAGGGTTGTGTTTGCCACACAGACAAGGAGGCTGGGACAAGAGTTCTGGTTTTATTCTATCTATTGGGAAAAGAAATGCCCCTGTGCTGCTGCTGTTAAGGTTAAATGAGCTTATTGAATTCCTGGTTGGAAAAGACTTAGAAATTCTTTTGATGTATTTGTGTTTTTTGCATGTATCTGTCCTCTTAAGATTTCTTTTACATTCTGGAAAAAGTTAAAAGCCAAGCCAAACTTTTATGAAGTGTTTCTGGGCAGGGCTGTGGCTTTAGCCTGCAGACAGCTACGTAGGCAGATTAGAGGCCCGGGGTCCTGCTAAGCACTTAGGGCAGTCTGTTCGAATGCATTTGTGTTTGGTTTTTCTCAGGAAGACACTGGGATTGTACTTGGGCTGCTGATCATTATCTGTAAGTGGTTTGCTTTTAAAATCCATGGGGGTGAGCTTGGATCTGAGTGATAGGGTTTTTTTTTTTTTTTTAACATAGTTGCATAAAAGTTATCAAACATGTAATATTTAAAAATTATTGTTCTGTGCTCACATTGACAAATGTGACTTATAGGTATGGGTTTGGAGTCGATTATACTATGCTGAAAGCCATTGTCGCTTGTGGTGAGGATGCTGAATGGATATTTTTGTTGTTGAGCCTGCATGGCTGGCCAGAGAGTCTTAGTGCTCTGTGTGAAGAGCAGCAGCTGCACATTTGAGAAATGTGGGCAGGTCGGCTACTTCAGCCAGGGCCTTGGTGTGACCTAGTGAGGGACCTGGGACCAGGCCACATCAGTAGCATAGTTTTAGTTCAGCAGATACTCACCTGTCTTTATAGGGGTCCATTGTCCTCAGACTTCAGAGTGAAGGACCTGTTATTTTCCAAAGAACTACCTGGGACTCTTTAATATGTTGTTTTTCTTTTGTTTTTTGAGACAGGGTCTCTTTGTAGTTCAGGCGGACGCTTAACTCATTATGTAGTCTAGGTGAGTCTCAAACTCTCAGCGGTCCTTCTGCCTCTGCCTCCTGAGTGTTGGAATTACAGACATGAGCCACCATGCCCAGCATTGTGATATGTGGTACCAGATATTGAACTTGGGATCTTGCGCTTGCCAGGCAAATGCTAGAACCACTGAGCTAAATTCCCAGCACATTAATAAGTTATTTAAATACCTAGAATATACATAAAAATGTGATCTTTTTTTTAAAAAAAAAAAAAACTATACCTGAAAACTTACTGTTTGGCAGACCTGTAACATATGTATGTAATCGAACCATTGAAAACATTCATGTCCCTTATGAATTTTGTATATAACACATCAGTAGAATTTGAAACCACATTTTTAAGCCTTACATCCCAGCACAATGTTGGTTTTGAGTCTACCCTTGGGCTCTCATGCCAGGAATTAGTCATTACTTAAACTATAATGTATGCGGTACTTGAAAGCAAAGTCAGCTGTTCTAGTGCGTGGAAGGTGAGGGCTGCCCCGTGGAGGGCAGATGGCCCAGGATCCCTGGATGGAAGGGTGCTTGCTCAGCCTGCTTCCTGAGGGAGATTGAGTAGAGGAAGGGGTGGCTTAAACATGGGGCCAATGAGGAGGAAGCTCAGGTCACTCAGCCCGCTGAGGGATGGCGGTAGATCAGCGTGGCGTGCCGGAAGCTAGGAGCAGCATGGAGGGAAGTGTTTGTGGAGGAGGAACGCGAGTCACAGATCTTTTCATCATGTCCTCCACCTTGATGCTGGGGTCACTGAAGAATTTCCATCAGAAGTGAAAGAACAAGATGGGTATTTCCTCTTTAGTGTGCTGCCTTCGCAGTATTGGTTACAATAAATAACCTTCTGAGGTTAGTTCAGTTTCTACCCCTATTTTATATTGGAGGAATCTGAATGGTGCCTCACTAAGGCTGCCCAGCTGTTTAGCACTAGTGTCTCTGCTTGGGGCATTAACTGTAGAGGCCACAGTTTTATCAGCCTGGCTGTTTATCATTGGCTAGACTGTACAGCCTGGGTGAGGGGCAAGGAAATGCGAGGTGCTAGCTGGCAGGGTCCTGACGTACTTGAGATGACCTCAGGAGTAGTTAGGCTGTGTGGAATAAAAGTTAAAGAAACATACAGAAACAGTGGCAGCTGTATAGGGAGGGATAAAGAGAAGCGGGAGCCTGAGATGCAGTGAGAGTTGTGGACAAGGTGAAGACGGCAGGACCGCAGAAAGAAACGGGCATGGGAATGAGCTCTGTGGTTGCATTTGGCTGTTGAGCCTGGTGGCTGTTGGCTGGGATTAGAGGAAACACATTTTGGAATGTATATGCGGTTTAGAGGTTATGCTTGGAGAGGATAAGAACCTGTGAGAACACTATGTGTGGAAAGGCACATTTTAAGGATGATTTTGAGGAGCAGTCAATGAAATAAGAATAAAAGCCTGAGGCCCATCATCTTCATTGAATTTAGCCATTAGAGCATCTACTGTGGCTGCAGTGAGGACCTGTTAAAATGTTCGGCAGGTAGGTAACTGGTGACTAGTCATCAGTCAGATTTACCGAAAACATAGAGAAGTAGTTGGCTATTAAATGATTAAAATGATCTATTCTTAATTGGGATAACTTCATCTCAGTCTTTTGTGAATCCACTATTATACCTTTTATTTCTTGAGGAAACATTCTTTTTTTTTAAGGTTTTTTGAGACAGGGTCTCGCTTTGTGGTTCAGGCTGGCCCTGAGCTCAGACTTAAATCACATCAGCAATCCTCCTGCCTCTGCCTCCTGAGTGCTGGGATTACAGGCGTGAGCCACCACGCCCGGTATTGTGGTATGTGGTACTGGTTGCTGCTGGGTGTGAGTCTCCACACCCAGTATAGGTATGTGGTTACCAGGGATCGAACCCGGGTCCTTGCGCTTGCATGACAGGCGCTGGAACCATTGAGCTAAATCCCCGGCCCTTGAGGAAACATTCTTAAAACTTAAATTTCTCACAAGTAACTAACATGACCTTCCTTTTTTGTTTGTTTGTTTTGAGATAGGTTCTCGATTTGTGGTACAGGCTTTCCCTGAGCTCACTGGGTAGCCCAGGGGAACCTTGAACTCACAGCAACTCTCTTGTCTCTGCCTCTGACTGCTGGGATTATAGGTCTGAGCCACCATGCCCGGTGTTGTGGTATGTGGTACTGATTATGAGTCACCATGCCTGGCATTGTGGGACGTGGTTACTGAGGATCGAACTTGGGACCTTGTATTTGCAAGGCAGACCCTGGAACCACTGAGCTAAATCCCTGGCTCCTAAGGTAGCATTTTTAAAAAATGTTCATTATTATAATCTGTGGGTGGTAGGCATTAATCAGGTTACTGTTGGTCTTATTTGCTTTTTCTATAGAGTCATAAATATGTAGTCACCGCTAGTTGTTTTACAACTAGTAGATTTAAATGGATTGAAATAAAGGATTGTATCCTTCCCCCAGCACACCTGAAATTACATGGGTTTACTAAGGTAAAAATTCTTTTTTCAAAGGGCATTTAGGTGACATAATAGTTTGAAAAATTTCTGTGTAAAAGGTTTTCTTGGACAAGGTGCTCATATTTCTGAAAACCACTGTTTAGTAACTAGTTTGATCTATCCTGAATCTTGGTGCTCTGAGATTATAGAGTTTGTATTTTTGTCTTTAATTTTAAATCTTGATTTATCTTTTCAAATTTTATTTTCAGTTTTTCAAAGTTTTTGGTTGTCTTATAACTCGTGGATGTTATTTTCTGCCCGCCTTCTCTTTCATAGTTGGTAGTTTTATTACTCTATCCTCAAATTCATTACTTCTCACTGCAGATTGGTTTGTGTCTACTGATGAACTTGTTCAAGGTGTTTTTCATTGGTTGTCATGTTTATTTCTTGTGTTATATTTGCCTTCTCACTTACTTTGTTAAAATTCCTCACCTTTGTATAAAATGTTAGCCGCCTGTTAAACTTCTTTGTCAGTTCTTGATTTCTGCATCAACTTGGGTCTGATTCAGTTAATTGACTTGCCTATTAATAGTGGTTTTTAAAATACTGCTTTTTTGGCATCTTATTTTGACTACCGGGTTCAGTGAGTAGAGTAAAGGGTGAGAGGCATAATATCTCTGGTCAGGACTTACGTTGGGTTTGGATTTGTTGTCGTGGTGACCTTCAGTGTAAACCTGGATTCAGATTCCTTGCCCACACTTTGTGCTTAGTCTGGGCCACCTGAGGTTTTACTCCATGTTCCTGACTCTGTCAGCTTTTATCTGCCCTCAGAAGGGCAGTTTAAGATTTCACCCACACCCATCCTGCAGTCTCCTGTTGCTTGTTACTGCTAATTACTGCCAGTGGTCATGGAGGGAGGGGAGTGCTGCCTTCCCTGGCCCATCCTCCGACCTAAGTCTGGTGTAAAGTGGGGCTTTTGGTAAGTTACCCGCCTCCATGTGGCAGCCAGTCTCACCATCTGTCTTTGGTGGTTCTTTCATAGGTCTCATTTTTTGTCCCTGCTCTGCAGATGGAACTTTGTTTCTCTTCCTGCTAGGGGCTGGAAGGTGATTGTCCTGCTGGGAAGGGGTCCTCCCTCTTCCCTGTAGGCTTGCTATGGTATCTACTCATCCTCAGTCTTTTTTTTGTAGTTAGGTTTTGTTTTTTGAGACAGTTTTTTTCTTTGAATTCAGGCTGGCCCTAACTCACTATGTAGTCCAAGCCAGCCTTGAACTCACAGCAAAACCCCCACCCACCCACCTCTGTCTCCTGAGCGCTTGGATTATAGGTGTGAGTTGCTACACCTGGTACTGTGGTATGTGGTACGAGGGACTGAACTGGAGACCTTGCGCTTGCCAGGCAGACGCTGGAATTGCTCGGCTAAATCCCCAGCGCTCATGCTCAGTCTTGAGTGCTCTCTGGTCTGTACAGAGACTGGGACAGGGAGAGAGCACGTTCAGCCGGGCCCCCCTGTTCTGTGCTACGAGCTTTTGCCTACCTTCTGTCTTTAGCACTTTGTCACACATCTTTATCTGGTCAATCCTTTGAATGGCCTGGGTGTGTTTTCCTTGGTGGCTCTGTTACAGCTGAGGCATGGTCACTGTGCCTCCTTCAATTAGTTTGTATCAGCTGGGGAGGGCTTTAGTAATACATGCAATTGCTTCCTACACCCTCGTGCCCACCTGGATATAGTCTGATATCCAACAAGTCATGCTCTTTCGGAGTGTGACAGAGAGGCAAAAGTGCCAAGCCTGAGGTGCTAGCTGCCTTTTACTAACTGGTGTGGTCTCATACATGGATATCCTTAAGTATTTGAAAATGCACATTTCTAAGCAGTTACCTCCTGGAATTTTTGTGCCTGAGCCCCAAAGTTTTTAAAAATTACATATAAGATAGCTGACCCTGTGGTGAGTCACTGCTTCCAAGGAAGGAATTGAGATTTTTTGGTGATCTGTTATGTGGTACATACAGTACTTGGCTTTGTTTTAGTGACGGGGTCATTAAAGTTGTCCGGGTTGGTCCTGAGCCCTTACCTCCAAGCAGTCCTCCTGCCTCAGCATCCTGTAGTCACTTGTAATGTGTATCATCACATTAGTTGTATCAGTGGCCTCTGTAAGGTCCTGTGCCAGTGAGGAAATTCTGGCTGGGTGGGATCCTTTCTTAAAATGCAATTTCTGATTCAATTTTAGTATGCTGTATTTTGTTTTAGTGGTATGGCCAGTAGACCACTTTTTTATAATCTCATTGTGTGCCTGGGGGAGAAGGTAGAGACACTGATATACTTAAGAGAAATACAGACTTTGAGAATTCTGACACCATAAAATTAAAAATTAATAATAGGAAAGAAAGTCAAGAGAAATTTGCATTTGACTGAAGTTACTCATTGCTTGAATGATTGGTGCTTATGAAGTTGGTCCCCACAAACAATATCTCTCTTTTTTTTTTGAGACAGGGTCTCGCTTTGTGGTTCAGGCTGGCCCGGTTCAGGCTGGCCCTGAGCTCAGCCTCAAACTCACATCACAGCAATCCTCCTGCCTCTGCCTCCCGAGTGCTGGGATTACAGGTGTGAGTCACCACGCCTGGCATGGTGGTATGTGGTACTGGTTGCTGCTGGGGTGAGTCTCCACGCCCAGTATTGTGTGGTTACCAGGGAATCGAACCCAGGCCCTTGCACTTGCAAGACAGGTGCCGGAACCACTGAGCTAACTCCCCGGCCCCCCCACAAACAATATCTATAGGTGAAATTTTCATTTGTTAGTCTGAAATATAAAAAGGAGATATTACTATAGTCTAAATAGCTTGAAATTCTGCGTCATTCTTGTCCAAATTACAGACTTCTGCTTGACAGTTTAATTGGTGAATTCTGCACTTGTTTTGGAGCCCAGAATAAGGACAAAAATGTCAACTCAGTTTTTCAAAAGCTCATAATGCAGTGTGGGGATGGGGTGGGGACTAGAGTGCCTGGGAGGTAGGAGCCTGTGTTATCCTACAGTAGCTGCCTCATTTTTCAGCAGTCTTCAGGTCACAGCTGCAAGGGTGCCACATGTATAAGAATTCAGCCCCAAGGTTATTTCTCTACACTCTGAACTTTGCATATTGTTCCTAGTCATAAGGAACATGACTAGGCTGAACCAATACAACCTACTTGCAGGAAAAAAGAAATTAACTTAGACATAGTTAATGATGTTTGGTGTCTAGGCAGTATTTCATTTTTAGAGCTCTTTTGGGTGATTTCACATGAGTCACGATTTCTGTTGTGTGGAGGGTAATGTAATCTGACGCAGATGAGGGATGTTTTAAATACTGTTGCACAGGAACTTGGTGCAAATGGCTCTTTTCCAAATGGGTTTATGTGCCATGTGTGGATGAAACCTGTGTGTGTCATCCTTTTGTTGAATGTGCTGGTGACATCGTATTGGATGAGTCAAAAGTTCTAGTGGAGGAAGAGCTAAGGAAACTTGAAATGTCTTCTAGCATGCCATATAAATCGTAGAAGATAGGATAGGACCCGTATCCTTAGGGATTGAAATTTGATTAATACATCTTTGGAACTCTTCTGTCTATAAATGTCTATGATTAGTGGTGAAAGTTTGAATTAAATATATCAGTGAAAACCACATAGTAACCTATTTCTTCATTGTATACCATGTGGCCCGTAAAAGAGTATCTACATTTTCAGGTCTTGCACCAATAGCTCTAGTGTTACTTGGTGATAACATGGGAGACAGAAGCTGTTTGATACCTTGTGTCTTAAAAACTAGGCTGATTTCTTAAAGCAAATGGTGTACAGATTTCTATTTTTGTCACTTGAATATTTCTAGAAGCAGCAGCATGAAGGGAGTGCTGAAATCCTGTACTATTTCACAATAAAATTTCCTTTTATACTTCACTGAAGAACATAAAATGTGTCATAGAAATTATCTTCCATGAGTCTGATCCCCGGAATTGTGTAACTCTTATTGCAGAAGATAATGTATCTAGCTGTCGGGGGTCATAAATGATAGCGGATGGTCTGGTTGTGTCATCTCGTGCTAGCTGTCCAGGTGGCCATGGAGCCGAGGAGCCCGAGGTGACATGGTCACATGCAGCCCGGTCAGTGTGGTTCAGAGCTCATGCTGCTGCCAAACTGATCTTTTTTTGAACAATGTGTTTAATTACATGAAGAGGTTCTGGGTATCTGTGTCTTCCCGTATTTATTGTCTAGAACTGTGATATCTGACATACGAGCTAGTAGTCATGGGATAGTTTAAATTTAGTTCCAGTATAATTTAACTAAATGCATTAGAAAAGGTGTTTAGAAACTGAAAACTTAGTCCTCCTGTCACAGTGGCCACAGTTGAGATACTTGGGGTCATGGGTGGCCGGTGGGTTCTGCACTGAACAGAGCAGATGTGGCAGTTCATCACTCAGGGAGGTTCTTGTGGACATGCTGACCCAGAGCGGGACACCTTGGCAGAAGAACTTGAGGCTCTTAGGTCTCTGGCTGTGAAATGACTGTCATGCTCCCTGAAAGCTTTGTGGCCTCATCCCTTTCCTGTGGCTCTTTGCGCCTCGGTCGTGTGGAGGTCAGACTTGTGAATGATCGTTCAGGGATGAAAGTTTTAATTAAATGTATTGGTGAAAAACCACATAGCAACCTGTTTCTTTGTTGTGTGCAGTATGGTTCCTCGGGGATCTCTGTACGTGCCATGACACAGCCAGCCTGGTTAGTTTAGCTGTTTTATGGTGACAGCAGAGTGCTGTGCCCAGGCCACATGGAGGCATGAGGGTAGTTCTGCTTCCCCTTCCAGGCTTCTTGCCTGGTGAGTCTTCAGAGACACCCCGCTCCTGCAGTCCATGCTTTGCCCAGATGGGAAATGGCAGGGCTCCCTGTTGTATTGATCTTAGTTGTTAGCATGTCTTGTTGAGATCTGAATATACAGTGAATGGGGCCGGGGAGTTAGCTCAGTGGTTCCGGCGCCTGTCTTGCAAGTGCAAGGACCTGGGTTCGATCCCCGGTTACCACATACCATACTGGGTGTGGAGACTCACCCCAGCAGCAACCAGTACCACATACCACAGTGCCGGGCGTGGTGGCTCATGCCTGTCATCCCAGCACTCGGGAGGCAGAGGCAGGAGGATTGCTGTGATGTGAGTTGGAGGCTGAGCTCAGGGCCAGCCTGAACCACAAAGTGAGACCCTGTCTCAAAAAACCTTAAAAAAAAATAAAAATAAATATACAGTGAATGTTTAAATTAAAATTTATTGCTGTAAAAGACACATTGTCATTAATACCTGTCAGGATATTCTCCTCACTTCAAACATACTTCCCCCCTCATTCTTGCCACTTTCTGAGGCAATTCCGGAAGTCCTCTTTCATGAGTGTCTGAGGTATTTTAAAAATACAGTGAGTGTTTCCAAGTGTCATCTAATGGAATGACAGGCTCATGAAAGAGTGTACCCTTATCCATAGTATTCATTGGCTTTGCACTCTGCAACTTCTGGCTCTTCCCCTAAGTCAAAAGGACCGTGAAAAGTCAATATTCTCACTTAATTCAGGAAACAGAAGCAACCAGGACAGCACAACTAAAGATATGTGAGGGCTCCTGGGATTTGCTTCAGAAAGGCGCAGTAGCGATAGGTGAGTGTGTTCTAAGCAAGGTGAATGAGTTTTCAGGGAAATAAGTGGCAATGTGTTTTACTAGAATGAACATTAAGAATATTCACCATATTTTTAGATCACCTGTGAAGTGACTCAGCTTTGACTTTTAGCCAAATATGGAACCCACAGAGTTGACTATATTATTTGTATGGCAAAAAAAAAAAAAAAAAAGTTTGGAATCAGATCCATTTTGAAATAGATTCGGAACATGGCTATAAACACATTTTCCTGGTCTTTGATGAAGTACTGAAGGTGACTAAGAATGATGATTAGGAATGCTGTCACTGGTTTTTGGATAGTTTGGGTTTCTGGCTTATTTATTTGGGGTTAAAACCCCGAATTCTTGGGGCTGGAGGAACACAGGATGCTGGCTTAGCTAACACTTTGGCTTGGGATGGGTCAGGGTCTGTTAGATGCTGTGCCTTCCCAGGCAGACTGAGCAGTAGTTGTCAAAGGGCTGGTGTCCAGAGGTTGGTACTGTCTTCCTTTCTCCCCTAGCTAGGTGAGCTGTGACATGAAGGAGTGGCGGCGTGAAAGAGCTACTTTTCCTGGCTCTGGGGAGAACCTGTTGACCTCCATTTCCAGGCAACATTCCCTTGAATAGAGTCCATTTTTATTAGGAATCTGTGCCATTATAATTCAGCAGCAAATTGTGCAATTGCTGTAATTACCTGCTGTTAAGTCCTCATCCTAATTATCATGAACTAGAAACAGTAATAATATAAAAAGAAGAAAAGGCCAATCGAAGATATGCAGAATAGAAACTACTGCAGTTGTTTGCCTGGTCACGTCTTGCCAAGAATATAAAGCCAGTGGAACCAATTTTAGGTGCCGTGAATTTCCTTCGGATCGGATTCCTTAGCTGGCTGGTATTCCCTCAGCTGCTGCCGCTCCTCCCAGGTCTGGTGGCGCATTCCAGGCATTCACATTGCAGCTCGCTGGCCAGGATGTACTGATTATTTATAGAAAAGAGCACCGCATTATTATCTATCTGGGCTGACATAGGTGTGGAAACTGAGGCCAAAGGAAGTTCTGCTCTTTGGTTTTTAACCACTCACGGGAGTGCCAAACAGTTTCCACAGGACTGAGAAGGTGCAGCTGCTTGTAGAAACTCATGGGGTGGGACCAGGTCCTCTCTCGAACCCTGTACCTGGTTAGAAGAGATAAGAGTTCCTGGGCTTTGCTTGCTTTTTGGGTACTCAATGGGAGAGGAGAAGAAAGAGATTATTGGCCCCCATGGGTCAACAGTTTGTCTGTCTTAGCTCCTACCATGGCGGGTGGAAGTACAGATGAGAGCACATCCGGCCTGTGCTGAGACTGGGAGCTGGGAGCAGGTGAGCAGTCTGGGGAGCTGACTGCTTCCTCTAAGTGAGTCACTCTGCAC
>PVIR01009065.1:0-53886 GCA_004026965.1 Petromus typicus | reverse complement strand
GAGGCTTGTGAGCTGCGTGGGGACCGAGGCCTGAAAACCAATTGTTTTAGTGTAATAGATACTCTATTTTCATGGCTCGCTGCATACTGT
Organism: Petromus typicus; assembly: GCA_004026965.1. Classification (NCBI taxonomy): domain Eukaryota; kingdom Metazoa; phylum Chordata; class Mammalia; order Rodentia; family Petromuridae; genus Petromus; species Petromus typicus. The sequence continues at coordinate 53,796 of PVIR01009065.1, read as the reverse complement.
AAGAGCCGCCTCTTAGGTTAATGGTGCCCCTTCCCTTGCAGCGGGACCCATCTGAGGCCGTGTCTGTGAAAGATGTTCTGGCCCGGGCTGCAGCAAAGGGCCTGCTGGAGGGGATTGAGTTGGGAAAATCATCAAAACGGGAGAAGAAAAAGAAGAAATCAAAGACGTCATTGTCCAAAGCTCCTGCTAATGATAACTACAGCATCCAAATGAAGATTGCCGAGTTCCTGAGTCGAGAGACTCAAGCGAGCACCAACCAGTCCGAGGCGTTAGCAGCGAAGGCACCGCTTCCACAGAAAAACGCCACTCAAGCGGGCTCTTCCCCCCAGCTCAGGAAAGCCAGCAAGCCGGCCGCCACCCCTCTAGGGCCCGCCTCCGGGAAGAGCTCCGGGCCCGCCCGGCCGTGGGAACGGCAGACACAGTTCGGGAGACTGCGACCGGAAGGCAAAATGGTCCCTCTGAAACCCGTGGAGATCGTATTGCCTCCAGTGATGTTTCCACTATCAAGCTCCCAAGGGATCCGACCTCAGATGCCACCTCCACATATCTTCTGTCGTTGGTTTGGAACCAAGCTTGGTACACAGGGCTCCAGAAGAGGGGAGAAGCCGAAGGAGGACTCCCCTTCAGCCCTGGCCCGGCGCCCCCGGCCCTAGCTCTGAGCGCCTGCCTCGTGCTTCTCCTGCGGCCAGGAACAGGCGATTCCCCCACATCTGGGGTTTTGGGAAGGTTAGACGTAGCTGCGCAAGATGCTCGCCTGTTCTTCACATACTGCCTCCGAGAAGTGGTAGGGCAGGGCGCCAAGAGCGCAGAATGCCGACTCCAGCAGCTCTCCCTGGCCTGCCTAGGAGCTGGGCAGCCCGGGCGCTGTCAGAGATGCCCTGCTCCTGGGGGCCTGGAGCTAGGGTGTAGCTGCCGGGGTGTCTCGGAAGGAGCAGCTGCGGGTGCCAGACACAGGCCCTTCCCGCAGGGAAGGCTGCTCCGCAGTACCCAGGCAGCTCAGTTGAAGCTGAATTTTTAAAATTATCGAGGTTGATTTTCCCCTTTAGTGTCGAGCTGTTCCCCAAACAGGGCAAGCCATGAGTCTCTCAGCTTGAGTAGGAAGCTCCGGAAGTCCCGGTCACTTTGCTGAGCGCGAACTGTTTCTGGAGGAAGAGCTTCCAGTGGCGGACTCCAGCGGTCTTGGTCTTCCTGCCATTCTGCTTGTTTATGCCAGATACCATTCTGAAAAAACGGCTGTGAGCAAATTTCCACCTGGACATCCCTAGTTCAGAGGAAGGGGTGATACCTGTTGAAGAGCCCGTAAAGATTTCTGATTCTGTTCAAAGATCAGGTGATAGAGCCAAGTGGACGAGCCATTTCAGACGGCACTGGATGGTAACCACACTTTGGCCAGTCGTTTCTGATGCGCAGTTAAATATATTGTTCCACTGTTAATTACATTAAATGGCAGTTTCCTCTTGAATCCCCTGCAGATTGCCTCCCAATATCGCTGACTGTTATTTCTGAGTCTACTGAGTTTTTTCATCACAGCAACAGAAAGTGTTCCACATTAAAGAGAAAAAGTCTACAACTGTAAATCTTACACTGTCTAAAAGAAGTTCAGACACCACTAGAGCGTGAGTCTAAAGATTTTTTCTCCAGAATTCATTTGTGTTGTGTAGAAGTCAGCCCCCAAGCGCTCAACTCCTGTGACATGGCTTTAGTGCAGTGGGCCCTGTTTCAGCTCTTATACTGTATTTCTCGTGGGGAGAATGGTGAATTTCATTTTTATAGTACTGTTTGTTTTAGCTCAAGATTTACATTTTTCAGGAAAATCTTTAAGAAAGACATTTTACACTTGAAACAGGCGTGAATACCGAAATTCTTGTTACTTATGATTCTTGAAAAATATAGGTATGTTTTAAATGCTCAGCTTATTTTACTGTTTTTAAAATAGCAGAAACTGTCCTCACATCAGTAGCACATATACTAAAATATCAGAGACTGTGAACCTACAATGCCACCCGCATTGGTTTAGAGCGCCCTAGGCCAACAGCAGGGCAGCGCAGCTTCGTTCAGCACTCTTCAGTGGAGAGCTGTTATTTCACCTCAGAGATCTTGTACTCCTTTCCCTGTCTTCACCTCTGCCCTAGGCTGAAAGTGTTCCCAGTTTGAAAGCAGCAGCTCTTGAGATTTTTATTTCCAAGTGCATTTGCTGTGTTAATTGTGTGCTGAAGTAGCCCAGGGTGCTTTCTAGTTTCTGCAGCACCTGTAATTCATGTCTCATCTTGGAGCCACTTATTTCCAGTACCTCCTGTTGTCCATCTTGGCACTAAGTTATTTTTCTCTTTAGAAATTTATGGAGATTCTAAATTAAATTGTCTATTAAGTAAGCCTGTCTTTTACTCTTTGAGAACTTCTGAGGAGGACAGGATCAGATATTTAGATACTCTGAGAGAACAAAAAAAGGAAACACTTTTAGGAGAAAAGCAAAATGAGAGAATTCCAGTAAAGAATACTGATTACACTGATCTTTTCCTGTGGCATTTTAGTGCTTGAACTTTTTTGATACTGGGAATCAAACTCAGGACCTTGTGTTTGCCAGGCAGGTGCAGTACCACTGAGCCACATCCTTGCCATTTGAACTTACAAGTACTGCAAAAATCTAAAAATAATTAAATTATGGGTATTTAATTACCGTAATAGCAAATTTGGGTTTTTATCCAAAACTGTTAGCAACTATGAAAATCTCAATCCAAAATGAACTTGTGTTTCTTGCCTGTCATTGCCTCTGACAGTGAGCGGGAGGACGCTGGGAGAAGCACGGCAAGCAAAGGGGGGGGCCGCGTGTCTGTCTTCCTCTGTGGGTTCCGTCACCCTGAGCCAAAGCCAGCTGAGTGCCCGGCTACCCTTCACTTCAGATTTTGTCTGTTCTTTGTTCTCTGAAATTACCCTCTTAATAAGATTCCTTAGGCAGGAAGTTTATAGTTTAATTCTAGAAAGATTGCTTCATTGATGACTGTGTGTGCTTGTGTGTCCAGAAAGCCTGCTGTCTGTCCTCATCACCAAGGCCCAGGTAATTACTCAAAATTTACTTTCCAGTTCTTGCTAGGGGAACAATGTAATCACTAATTAAAGCTGACTCTTACATTACCAAAATTACTTTTAAAACATTTAATTTGATGATATAAAAATAAAATGACTAGTGTATATGGACACCAAGTTTATATTTATAATATATGTATCTGAGTTGTCAGAAAAAATGAGCCAAACATTTTATGCAGCTAAATTTATTCTCACAACATATTACATTTAAATGTGTAAAAGTGGTCAGTAGCAAAAAGAATAAAACAAAATGAAACATCCTTTTGGGGTGAACAGGCTGCTCCGGATACCAGGACCTGCTCTCTCTGTGCCCTGAACGTGAAGTAACTTCATTTTACCGGCTGTAAACACACGTGTTAGATGTGATTGAGATTAAGCATGGCCGACTGGAGAGCTAGTATCTGTTAAATTGTGCTAACAACAGTTCGGAGTGTTTTCTGTGTTGTTTAGGAACTCGTGTTGCGAAGCTCATCAAATGAGTGTGCCATTCAAGAAAAGGAAGCTTGGGGGCTGTTGCTAAACGGCCTTGTGGATTCTTACAGGTGTGCATCTTAAACTCATAACATGGATTTCTAAAAAAAGTAGCAGTGCCAACAGTTTATCACGAAGAACTGGTTTTAATGGAAACGAGTCTAATGTCCCTTCATGCAGTAAGACAGACAAACAAGAAACAATGGCCCTAAGTAGTTATGAGTGATCTCATATCCAGGGGGAAACAGAGGGAATGTGGATATATGTATGTACCTCTAGATGAAATCACACACATAGTGAAGGATATAAAAATGAAGCACGGCACAGTGCTTTAGTCTACAAAGTAAAGTTCTTTGCCGTAGGCATGTCGGCTGTTCCCCTTGATGTATAGCCAAGGAGCACGCAGACTGGTGGCAAGACTGCGTCTAGCTAGCTGCTCTTAAAAAATAAAAGGAACTTTAAGCATTTTGCCTTTTCTTCTACATATTCCAATAGAAATGTGACTACAAATCATTACAAAACCATTAGGCAACATATAGTTCACTGAGATTACTTGGTCTGGATACACTGTGACATAATATCCAGTAAAGATAATACATTAACACAATAATGCAGTATATTTCAGTAAAAATAGAATAAATAAAATAAAAATATTTTAAGCTGTATTTAACAGGTTAATTAAAAAAAATGATACGACATACAAGGCATAGTGAACATGGCTGCCTGTTTACCGAATCACAGATACAAAGAATGCATAGGTAACTGAAGTATCACTTAAGTTCCCAGGTAAATCACTGGCACCCTTACACACACACACACACACACACACACACACACACACACACTTTCATACATACTTTTTGGCCATGGCAGAAAGTGTCTGAACATACTAACATAAGAAATTTTACAAAATTAATCTGCATTTAGTACATAAAGCTATTCTCAAAACAAAATATCTGCAGTAAAGTTTTCAATATGTAAAGGCTATCATTCATCTTACTGCATCTTATAATTGCATATATAAATCAGTTTGCTACTTAAAGCTAGCTCAGTATTCTTGATCCTGAAAACAAACAAATGTATGCCTTAAAAAATGAACAAGAGAGTTCTGGTAGAGATTTCCTATAGAAAAGCGGGTTTCTTGTTTAGTTATCGAGGGGTATCACACTAAAACATTTCATGTAGAGATCAAGATGGAAAATCATCACAACTGCATTTGGAACAGAGATTTACAGGGCACAGTAAGATTTCTGTATTGCAGCAATTTCCCACAATACCACTGGTTACTTCCAAGAGAACAGTAGGCAGATTGGTGAGAAGCACAATGCATTTCTAAAGTAGCATTTTGGTTATGGCATCAGGGTGCCAGCAAACACCTCCGGCCCTGCTGTGCCCCCTCCATGGCCGGCAGAGGCCTCCTCCTTGTGTTCTCTGGTGGGTAAGGGCCATTAGGGAGGAATGCCTCTCCCACAAGGACCATCACCTCGGGGAGCCTCAGGGTGGAACAGGGTGGCCTGGATGCAGATACCTGTCCTCTACAGCACATTGGAAGTGCAATGCAGTCCTGGACTGCTCGAGGGTGGTGGTGTGTGAGGGGTTTGATACCACTGCTGAGTAACACGGACAGCCTCCCTGCTTCTAACTGGCTGACAGTGCTGTTTCTACAATGCTCAGCATCACTAGCAAAAGGATCTTCCTGATGGGGTGGAGGGGAACAGACAGCAAGAGCTGGGGTGGAGGCGTGGGTCTTGCTTCTAGCCCTTACAAGCTTTGGTGAGATCTTAGGCCAGCTGATTGAGCCTCTTGACACTTTGTACTTTACTTCTCCAATGTGTCTAAGACCTTTCTTACCATATAAGGCTCAAATGTAACAAGGATATGGAAATCATCTTGACAAGTACAAAGCTGTGTATAGACATAAAGCATTTTTTATAACTGGATGTGGATGACATTAATTTTGACATTATAAACAAGACTAATATTGAGATTGATCTCCTTAACAACTTCTTTTTAAAACAACAATGTCAATAAGAGTCTAAATTTGTACATCTTTATAGCTAAGTTTCTTGTCCACATAAAAAGCAGGAAAATGCTATTTTTGGGAAACTGTTAAATAGTCTGTCGTTCCTATGTATACTTCACTCTGATATGAAATTTTAAGTCTTAAAAATAAAATGGAAAAAATATAAATTTTAAAATATATCCCTGTTGGATTCAACAAATTCTACTATTAAATACATAAATTCAAGGAAATTTCAACTAAATGTAATCTGTTGCCATGGACAATATGCAATGGACAGACAACTTTCTGGACAAAAAACATCAAAATAAAAATGAGCTAGATGGGAAATTCTAGCGGAACATTTAACTTTAGGATGTGGACTAACAAAAATAATGTGGTGGTGGAGATCTAAAATAATAATGCGCCACAAAGATATAAATGAGATTTTCTCGAGTCCAAATTGCATATTTGCTAATTATCAAACTAAGGATGAGAGGTTATTTCACCTAATGTTTGTGCAGAAAATGACCATGAACTATAATTCACTAGCTGCATCATACAATGTAAGGCAGAAGTTTGAAGTATGTCCCACCCAAAATGCATGAGGATCTCTTGTTCATCCCTTTCTTAAATAATCAATTTGAAAACCACCTGAAAAGGCTATTTTTTGATTGACTTTAATTCCTCAAATTTAGTTTTTGTTAGCTTTAAAGTTTTGCTCCCCCCTCCCCAACATCCCACAAACAGCGGTAGACATGAAGTGGTGTCCACGTGTCAAAGCTCACCACGGCAAGCTGCCCATTGGCTTCTACACTGATGCCAACAGCCAATTTTGTGAAACCAACAGGTTCAATTTTATGGAAAACTAAAACCCATCCTATGTTTACAACAATTCAATGGCATCTGCTCCGCAGCGATCTCTGTGTTTCCAAGGCTGAACATGGGCAAGGTGCTGCGCGACTGAGAGCTGCTCATGACAGAGATGAGAGGCTGGGAAACAGACTCAGGCAGCGTCAACTCCAAGGACAGGACGTTTGTTTGTCAGGTGGGCGTCTTTCTCTCTGTGTGAAGCCAAGTCACGTCCACGATATGTACAATAAGAAAGAGACCTTCCACTGCTCATGATGTAACTTACAGCAAAAAAAAGGATTCATGCTTCTTTTCATCTCACATGTTGGTGGTAAGACACAGAACATGCTTGTCTAACACTGGTTACAGATAAACTCTCTGGAGACAAAGCATCAGCGTCTGAATGGAAGGCCGGGCGCAGGTCCTTTTCTTTAGTGTAGCTCTTCAGTGCTCAGGGGGACACCAAAGTCCTCGAACCTGTGCAGCTATGGCGTCTCTGAAACAGGGCGTTTCTGTTTCAAAGTGTCAATGAGGGACAAGACCCCTCGCTTTACATTGGTTGTGACTCGTCTGGTCACTGAGTCCGCTGGCGGAGGAGGGGGTCGGACTTTCTGTGAAGGTGGTCTGGCTACCAAGCACTTCTGATAGCGTAACTGAAATAAAGCAAAGAAAATATCCAAGGTGACATTACTGCATCTTGTTAATAGGGCTTTAACTTTTCATCAATACACTGCCTTCAAAAAGTTAACAACCTCGCTCTTATATCCAAGTTTATTTTATTTTTAACATGAGTGTTTTAAATTCTTCCTTAGGCTCGAAGGTATTCTGCCTCTTGCTGCCTTTCTTCCCATCCATTCCCATACTCGACTTCTTCTCTATCTTCATAGGCTACGATGAATATACCTCATGGTCCATAAGCCAATGAAAACAAAAAAGGCCTGGGACAAAGAGTGTTTCCACAGAGGTGCACACTGGGTACTGCTCGTGGCTCCTGAGAGATAGCATTGTAGAGGGTGCAGTTTATATATAGGCTCTTTTTTTTTTTTTGAGACAGGGTCTTGCTTTGTAGTCCAGGCTGGTCCTGAACTTACTGTCTAGCCCAGGCTGGACTCGAACTCACAGAATCCTCTTGCCTTTTCCTCCAAGTGCTGTGATTACAGGCCTGGCCTTGTTTTTGGGTTTTTTTTTAAAGAAGGTCTTGCTATTAGTGTAGGTGGGCTTTCAACTCACTATATATCCCAGGCTGGCCTCAAATGTGCAATGATCCTCCTGCCTCAGCCTTCCAAGGGCTTGGCTTGTGGGCATGTGCCATCATATCTGGCTTCAAGCTCTACCACTTTTGAGCTGCTGACTCCAGGCAGTTATTAAATCTCCTTGAGCCTACGTCTTCTCAGCTGTGAAGTGGCTAGAGCAAGAGTCCTTACAGAAGGTGTTACGATTGAATAAGGTGTACTTCCAGAATGCCTAAAATGGGCCTAGCGAAGTGCAGTAAATGTTTTGTTTTCATCCCTGTTTCCTACTTTAATAGAGAAGAATGGGTGTATTAATAGATTTCAGGATCTATTTTATACTCAAGTCTAAATCCTAGTGCATTGATCTGACAGAAATCGACAATTTCTATCCTTTAGGACTATATGGGTAAATAAAAACCCCACCTGCTTTTGTTTTAATGGGAAGATAAATAATTTTTCAAAATTAGATGAAAAGTCCATGAGTCTATTCAGTATTTTTTTTCCCCTAAACCAAAACTCTGTGAATACTTCTACAGCTGATTTTTAAGAACTGATTTAAATATTAACAGATTCCTTGAGACAGCTATGGAGCAAGTTGATGTTATCCCCTCAGAAGCATAAAGTACTGCAGCAAGACTCTAGGGAATGATGGGTTACAATGTCCCGTCACAATGAACAGGCCAGAAAACTGACCCTGCAACTCGATCATAGGGAAAAGGATGATTTATTACATACGTTCAGTGTGAGGCATCGTGCTAAGTCTCCGTCATGACTCAAAACTTGCACATCAAAAGCATGAAATTAGATAGGCAGGTGTGGTGACCTCAGACCTTGTCGTTGGTATTTCAAAGAGTTTTGTATGTATAGGATGAATCAAGATTGCACTTAACTGACAGTTCCATAAAGGATCCCTGTGATAGCTGAGCTTGGTTATGTCTGCCTGATCGGCCTTTGGACAGACCCCTTCCTCTCTGTTGCTGGTCCCCTGCTCTGCTTCATGGCCAGCATGATTTTCCTGCCTTGGACTCAGCCAACCACAGACTGAATCCCCAGGAACCATGAGCTAAATGGAAGATCTCCTCCTCTAAACTGTGAGTGGTGGATATCGTGTTCCCGCAGTGGGAAAGCTGACTAATGCCATCCCTTCCTCTTTCTGAATTTCATAAGAATTTTATCAGATAAGTCTACACTACATACCTGCAACACAAGACCTACAGATTAAGTAGATCCAAAAGAATGTGCTAATAGCACATTTCAGACTGGCTAAGTCCACATGTAGACATTTCAGATGGAGCACCATACAGATTTGAATAAGAAGAATGTCCTTGCACTAGAAAAGCTGGGGTTCAGGCTGAGATGGTACCTTTGACTATATCCATGTTTCTGACGCTGGGCTGGCTAGCTACCTTGGCTGGTACACCAATACAATTAAAACAGGAAGCAAATGAGGAAAGCTGTTTCCATGCGAGAAAATAAGTCTGGGAATCAAAAGCAAACTGCAACTAGTAATAAAGCTAATTATTTAACTGGCATTAGCATTTAAGATGTGTAATAATTAAGGCCTGAAAGCCATTCATTTTATGACCCAAACCATCTGCTATGATCTATTGCGATCATGACATCTCATCAGCCAGCATCCATTTGTGCTTGACTGAAACTTCTGTTCTCTCCTGCTTAATCCTCCTCCTTAGCCCCACACTGCGTCCTCATCCTCACACCCAGTCCGTGTTCACCTGGCCTCCTCCATCCTTGCTCAACATCCAGGCACATGACAGCCAGGATCTTGGCTCCACAGTACTGGGTGCAGTGTGTATGTGTGTGTGTACACTCTATCTCTACTAATGGGCTCTGTAAGTGGAAACGATCCCAAGCATGGGCACCAGGTCTCTCCTCCCTCCCTCTCCATGCCAAAGGGGTTATCTTTCAGGATGAAAGTCAGTTCCTGCCTTTGCCATCTCCTGCCTCATCCTCCCCTCTCTCTGTCCCTGTTGCCTCTTTCTTCTTTACGGTGGCACCGGAGATTGAATCCAGAGACTTCTTGGCCCTTAGCACCCTGTCTCAGAGTATAGGGAGGGCTCTCTAATCAGAGAGGGGCTGAGTGCCTCTTCTCTGCTCTTCACTTACCACCATCTCCTGTCAGTTTCATACAGCATTTGCTGACAATAGGGAAACAGACCACTAGGTGATTACATCCCTGTACCGAACCAGTGTACATGCCCAAACCGAGGTGGGCGGCCCTCCATGCACCTCACTAGATGGGACAGCCCATCACTCCTGGGCTACAGAGCAGACAGCAGGTTATTGTACCGTGTACCAAGGCTGACGGGAAAACAGTGACACCTGTGTATCCCAGGGCAGGGCACAGTAAAAATACTCAATGCATGGCACTGGAGGACTAGAAGTTGTTCTGGGCACCTGTGAGTGAGTGCGAAGGCCAAGGACACTATCATGCTGTGGCAGAATTTACAAACACTGATATGCTGTACACTTGGGCTACACCAAATTTATTGTAGCTTTCTTTTCAGTAATACATTAACCATAGCTTACTGTAACTTTCTGCTTTATAAACTCCTTAACCTTTTGACCCTTTTGTAGTGAACCCTAGCTTAAAGCACAAATACCCTGGATTTAGTTTTCTGCTGAGTTGTAATCTATCATTATACACATGACCTGTCAGGGATGGAAATATCTCCGTCAGGTACACAGTGTGACCATGTGAACTACCTCAGTCTGGGCTTGGTGTGTCATCCTCCTCAGCTAAGCATGCCTGTTGACGGCCCCCATCCTAAAATAGACCAACCGGTACACTATCAGCCCTGCCCTCAAGCTGCCTTTTGACAGTGGGTCTTTCTGAGCGGTCCACTTCCAGGGCCTTTCCTCCTCTTTCCCCTTGGTCCCTGCTCAATCCAGGGAGTCTAACACTTGTACCTGCAGCCCTGCCCATTCTAAATGGGACTTGAGTGTGTGCATCTCCTACACCACCCCTATGCTTTCCAATGCAGGGCTCAAACTAAGTCAGGCATGAGCTTGGCCAGGCATGGATGGAATACTTCTCCCACAGGCCGAGCCAGCGGCACTGTGAGCTCCAGTCTGAGATCCTGGCTTATACCCATGTCACACTGTCCTCTGGATGGCTGACCAGCCTCGGAGTGGGTCATGCTGCCCTGCACGTGGCCATCTTTCTTTCTTTCTTTTTTTTTTTTGAGGCAGCATCTCGCTTTTGTACTTCAGGCTGGCCCTGAGCTTAGCCTTGAACTCACAGCAATCCTCCTGCCTCTGCCTCCTAAGTGCTAGGATTACAGGTGTGAGCCACCACGCCTGGCACTGTGGTAAGTGGTTCTGATTGCTGTTGGGTGTGAGTCTCCATGCCCAGCACTGTTGTATACGGTTACTGGGGTCAAACCTGGGCCCTTGTGCTTGCAAGACAGGCACCAGAACCACTGAGCTAAGTCCCCAGCCCCAGCCTTTCTTTCTTTCTGCTGGAATATTTGTTTAAAAGCTAAATATGATCAGTTCACTCCCCTATTAACAATCTGAAACTCTGGCATGACACTGTGGGCCATCAGCCCTTTGTGACACAGACCCAGCCTCCCGCCACTTGGTCCTGCAGCCCAGCTGCACCACAGACTCGGCTTTGGGCTCCTGTATTCACATAGCTCTTTGCTCTGGCTCACACTGTTCCCGTGCCTGCTCTGACAGGTGCTCAAAGGTCCATGCTCAATGAATGAGTGGGTATTTATGTCTCAAATCATTTGTGTGGTCAACAGCACCCTGGCTTTGTGCAGCACAGGGCTGGGCTGGGGCCCTGTCACGTACCTGCTCTGTGCCCTGGAGCTCACTTGGACTTCCTTAAACCTCTGTTCTCATAAATAAAATAGAACTAGCAACTCTGCAACAGGATCTGCTGTAAAGCCTGCCCTAGCAGAGATAAAGTAAATAGAATACAAAGGGACAATGCATCTAAAACAACGGACATATGAAATTAAAAACTATTCTATGTGTTTCTATTTCTAAAGTACTGAACTAAATGCAGACAGTAACAGCTCGTGCATGACCAGCATTTTCTGGTCACATACCAAAATTAATTTGAGATCAGAGAAGGATAACCCTCAAATCCGCATCCTTTCCATTGCTACTAGAGTCTCTACAGGACTCTCTTTGGTCTACTTTATTCAAGGCCAGTGCATCCTCTTGAGACGAAATTAGCTTCTCACGGTTGACTCAATAAAGCAGGACTTTAACAATTCGATTTCTCTTTCTATTTCTGTCTTTTTAGGCAACACTTGGGATGGAACCCAGGCCACTGCACTGAGCTAATCTTATCTGTGGCCATTATTTAATTTTTTATTTTGAGACAGGATCTTGCTAATTCACCAGCCTCCCAGAGAGCTAAGATTACAGGTAGGACTGCCACACCCAGCTGCTCTTTTAATTGGTAATTCTGCAAGGTTGTGGGCAAAGCTGAGTATCGCAGAAGGCTGAGCGCACTGCGCTGGCTATCACTCACCATGCAGGCGGCTTGGACTGCCTCGGACACGTTGGCTGCATTCGGTTCACACCAGAACACGTGGCACTCAAAGCGCTGGCTCCCGGTGTCCATGATGAAGGCAAATGTGTGGATGTCCTTCCCGACGCCCATGAAGGACAGGAAGCGAACTCGGCACTCCACTAAGACCTCCTCTTCATTCTGTAAAGACATCATTTGGCATTCAGCATCACGCTGTCCAGGAAGCCGGGCTCAGTCACCAAAATGCTCCTGTCTTACATAAACCACAGATCTGGTATTAAGACATGGCCAGACCGAGTTCAAAAAGGACCTGTGACTGTCTAGAAAAGCAAAACTCTACTGAGTCTCTAGGAGCCATTACTGCTGTGGCACCTGTCACATCTCATCCAGCTCTGTGCTGCACTAGTTCCCTATTCCACAGAAGACCAGGGCACCCCAGATGGGCCGATGACCTGCACGACCCCTCACCTTCTCACTGATGACTGTCACCGTGGCATCGGCCACGTTCATGTTCACTGATGGCCATTCTTCCTTGTCGGATGAGGTCATAAGACTTTCTATGGCACCATTCAGGGTCTCCATGCCTGTGGACAGAACAGAAGATGGAAAAAGATCCTAGAGTTGTCAATGACTCTCAAATGTAGGCCCCTTCACCACCCACTGGCAGCCAAAATCAGGTTGATCTTTCTTTGCAGCTATATAAGATACTTCATACTTTATCCTCATCTTGTCCCAAAGCAAACAAATGCCAGCCTTAGCAGCAGAAAGGCCTGCCTGTGTCTACACAAAAGCTTTGGGAGGGGACCCTGCAGAAGCCAGCATCTGCTGGTGCATCTGATCATTTTGCATCATACTTGATGTCTAGCAAGTCCAGGTCTGATGGCCCCTTTACATGAGCAGTATGTGCTTTTCAAGGGGGCCTCTGTTAGGTCTTACACACAGGCTTTTGAGGGAGACTAGGAAAAGGAGTAACAACTTTATCGTGATGTAACTCACCTAGAATTACTTCGAGTGTACATATTCAAAGGTGCCTACTATGTTCACAGAGTATGACTACCTCCAAAATTAATTTTAGAACATTTTCATCAACAAAAAAGGAAGGCCTGTTCCTTTTGGGAGATCCACTCTGTCCCAGGCAACCACTTAATTTGCCTCAGTTTCTAGAGATTTGCCTATTCTGGACAAGTCCTATAAATGCAATCACACGGCCTGTGGTTTTTGTGACTGACTTCTTTCACTTGACTTAACATCTTCAAGGTTTGGGCTAGGGATTTAGCTTAGTGGTTCTGGTACCTGCCTTGCAAGCACAAGGTCCTGAGTTAAATCCCCACTACCACAAAAACCAGAAAAAAACCCCCAAAACATCTTCAAGGTTCACCCATGCTGTAGAAAGTTTCAGTACTTTGTCTCCAAGTAATGTTCCATTATATGGAAACAGCATATTTTATTTAGTCATTTGTCAGTCTATACACATTTAGATTTGTTACCTTTTCTTTTTTTAAACTATTATCAACAGTGCTGCTAGGAACATCTGTGTTCAAGACATTTTGTGGACAGATGTTTTCGTTTCTTGTGGGCAAAGTGTGCAGGAGCAGAGCTGCTAAGTCAAAGTTAATTATATTCAACTTTTGAAGAATAGTCACACCATGTGCCAAAACAGCTGCATCATGTTCAGATGTCCTCAGCAGTACATAAGGGTTCCAGTCTCTCCTAGAATTTTCTAGCTGGGGAAAGGCAACATTCTCTCTTCAGCCTGGTAAAGCAAGGGGCCCAGACGTGCCAGAGGGAGGTGAACTGGAAGCTGTGGATGTCACTTCTGGGTCATGGCCCCTCAATCCCTGCTCCTTTCCCCCAAACAATAAGACCAGAAGCAGGACCTGGGCCTGAAGATGGAGGCCCCACCGGGCAAAGGCAGGGGACCCCCACAGTCCTCAACTCCCATCTCTGGATGGCTGGGTCGATGAGAAACACACACCTGTCTTTCAAAGTCCCTGCATGCCGGGGTCACACATTCAATCTGCTTAGCCTGTGCTTTGAAGCTCATTCGATCAGGATTGTTTGTGAGCTGTGGCTGGTGACAGCATGAGGGTCTGATTCAAGACAAGGCAAGAAGAGTAACAAGCTAGACCTCATCCTGTGGGAAAGTGACCCCCCATGAGACCTACGCTGCAAAGTAGAAAGACAATGAAGTTTTACGTACCAACTGGCCTGTCTACAGGTAACATGCCCAAATATTGCACGTGGAACTTCTGGACCAGCTCCGTCTTTGGTGTTGGAAAATCTACTACAGGGAACAAAAGCAATACATTCTTCTTAGTGCTTCTCACATCCCAGTGAAAAGTGACATCATTCTAGATCTAGAATGCCCACAATACCACCAGAGCCCAATGGCCAGTTTCTGGATATTGTATAAGGACATTTTTCACTCTAGTCATTGGGGCTCTGTCAAAGTCCTATCCAACTTCCGTTTCCAGAAGGAGAGCACCTGGAGGTAGCAGCACATGTCAAGGCTGCTATGATTCCTAGTGCGTGCTCAGAAACAGCTTTGGACGCCCTAGCTGTTAGGTGTGTCTGATGCCTTAAGGAAGTGAGCACAGTCACAGACAGGAGAAATAACTGAAGAGTTCCTTAAACAACAATCCACAATTCTTTTTGAAACTCACCATTTTTAACATGGGCAATTCTTATTCCAGGTTACACATAAGCTATAAAATGACTGACGATAGTATTCTTTAATGTTTTCCAGGAGTAACAAGACCCACCTGCCCTTTACACCTATCCCTACTGACACAACATTAACTCTGCCTCTGCCCTGTATCGAGTTAAAAATGTTTTTTAAGGAGACTTGAAACACCAGAGAAGCACCTGAGATCTGTCAATCCTCGTCCAGGTGGGGAGCACCTCAGGGCTGGGGTTGGCCTCACTTACCTTGCAAGGGGACATCGAGGTTCACGTTGGTCCTCTCTGGCAGGGAGCTGCAGGCCAGGGCTTTGGCATTCTTTCGCTCAGCCATAATCTAAAGGGTAAGTGAAAACCCAGCTTTGGTTCATGGTTCAGCTCCCACGTCCTTAAATGGTCTGCTCAGTCAAGGGTCTGAACTGATTTCACTTCCAGGTTAGTGAGTGTTGGTCCTTTCCCTGCTGTCCCACCTCATAGCTCTGGGCTCTGTATGCAGTTTGAGAGGTCTGCTCATCTCTGGGGATAACAGGTGAATGGTTCCTCAGACTCACAAGTCCCTATTGTCTGGAACTTCCTTATCATCTGGACCTTGGAGCAGTCCTCGGCAAAATCCGCCCAGTGAGGAACCTCCGATCGAGCATGGCCCACGAGAGCGAGGGACCTGCCCTTGCGTTTCTGGGTCTGATATTCAGATGTTCTTCTCAGGGCTGTGTGTTCCTCAGCACTTTCTTGGGCCGCGCCAGGTTCCAAGGGCTTTGCACTCGAGCCCGAGCTTCACAGGAAAGGACTTTTTCCTATTTCAGACACTGCCATCTGCCAAGTGACTGGAACAGCACTCGGTGTGTCCATGGCACCCAGCTGTAATAGTTGCATGGATGAAGGAGAAAAGGGAAAGCCAGGGAGTGTGACACACTGCTGATGGTGTACACTCCGGCCAGTCCTCATTGCCCTATCTGCTCAAGCATGTAGTAGGAACAGGTGTTCTTGCCCACCTTACCTACCTTGGAACAGATTTCGTGGAGACTTGTGGCAATGGCTTTTGCTGGTGTGTCACATCGAAAAACATGACATTTCAAAATTCTTGTGTCTTTGTCTCTTGCTACATAAGCGAAGTCCCTATGCAAACAAAAATTTACCAGCACATCAGGAAAAGGAACTTTTCACCAACATATACTCCAGTTAGGAACGTTAACAGAGCTAGCGGCCAGCGTGTGAGCGTGTGATGATCTTTTTAAACACAAAATTAAAACAGCTACAGAACACAGAAGCACAATTTTATGGGTATGAGGAGCTGGTTTCTAAGTAACTTTAACTACAATGTCCTCAAATTTCATCTCTTGGTCTCTTGGAATCGCTCACGACAATGAACGAATGAACACTGGGCTCTGCAGTCCCTCTGGTGTAATGACAAACACCACAACGACCCAACAGAACACAGCCTGGATGAGCACGAACTGCACTGGTGACATGAAGACAAACAGTGGGGAGCCGGAGTGAGACAGGAGGCTCTGATGTGCGAATGGAGCTCGGCCAGACCACAGCTGCCCGGGAGTGGACAGTGATCAGAGGGAGCGCTGAGCGCGGAGCCGCAGGGTCTGGAATCCCCCATCAAAGGGCGTTGGATTTCCACAAACGCTTCTCTCCCACCTCCTGGTGGCTCAGACACCACAGCGAGCAGGCGCTGTTCGATTTCAGTGTTTGTTTTGCTGATAAAAAGGATACCAACTACGGTGCTACTTGGCTTCACAGAACCACACACTACAACTAAGTTTTTCCTGTTATTACTGGAGGTCAGTGGTCCAAAGGCGAAAGTGGACATGAAAAATCAGTGCTCAGGTTTACCTATCAGGCCATGCATCACAACGACAGGTCTGTGCCTGACCCTGGGCCAGGATCTGTCTGCTGATGGAAATACAGATGAATTTATCTTAAAGTACTTCTCTTAATGGAAGAATTGGCAGTCCTTTCACAGACTACGACAAATTCTTAACAGAGCTATGGTTCCTTGGAGAGGTATAAGGATCTACCACTGAGCAAAGGACCATTGTGAACCTGGCCGGAAAAAAAGTGCAGCTCATGTGAGGCAGAGAGGGTGGGAGGTGGACTCTGGTGGAGCCTGTTCCCCTGCTTGAGTGTCCTGGGCAGTCCTGCAGGGGCTTCCTAACCAGGCTCCAGGCTAGGCCATTCTGACCCCAGCCTGGCCATACCTGACTGCCCTACCGAACAACCTCCCTTCTCACCCCACGATGGAGCTCAGGTAGAGTCCACTGCACTAGCACCAGATTCCCCACCTTGGCCTCTATCCTGTTTACCGCCTAGAAATCTCCCAAACACCCTGCTCCCTTTCCAGCCCCCAGGCACTCAGCATTCTGTGGAGGTCCTGGTTGCACACTATCTTCCACCCATCTCCACTGCTCAGCCAAGGCTGGGGGGCACCTCTTTGTGGTGGCTTTTAGCTCCTTGTACTTACTGCACTCATAGCTAGCCCTGAGGTGTCTAACCTGTCTTTCCTACTTCTGAAACTCCATGAGGAGGACTGGCACCTGCCACGGAACTAGGAGCGTCTGCTGAGGGAGCGCCCTTTCCTCCCTGATGTGCAGGCCTTGATCTACCTGTCCTCCTTTGCCCCTCCAGCAGAGGTGTGAAGGGCTCCCTGCTGGAGAGAAGATGGCTGGGTCTGGGTGACGAGCAGGGCTCACACACTCTTGGGTTCTTGACACCTTGTCTTTTTCCCAACCACCAGCAAGGTCACTCAGAAAGAAACAACTCACTGTTGCACACCGGACTCAAGGGAGCCCTCGGTTTTGGTTCCCTCCCACTGGCTCTTGTCTTCTGGGTGGATCATCCAGTACCACACACAGGTCTCCCACATACAACTCTTCCTTTAACATGTTCTTCCATTAACATGCTGTAATTCGTGTATCTCACTGGTGGGAAGTTTGAACCACCCCTGTTGCATGCGTGACTATTCCATCGGGTGGCCTTTTATTAATTTTATTAGTCAAAAGTGATTAGATCTGTTTGTACCAACAGTGACCCAAGCTGCCAGATGGTGCATGTACCATCAGGGGCTCAAGTGAGCAGAATGTGTTAAATGCTCAAGTTAGCTGCCATTTTCCTAAAGCCAAATCCTTGAGGCTCCCCACAGTCACCCATATAAAGTTCAAAAGCCTTTCTTTGGATTACAAGTTACAAAGTCTTTGGGTATTATTCTCCAGCTGAGGTACTTTCCCTCGCTCCAGCAAATGTGGGGGCCTCGTCCACTTGCTGTGGCATTTTCCCTTTCTTGGGGACCACAGTCCTCCCTTCACTGTCCAGGTGGGCCTATCTACTCAGGACAGTGCACTGCCCAGGCCTGTCTGGCCCTGTGGCCCCAGGCCCTATACTGTCTTAAGTGCTCAAATCCATGAACACTTCATGACTGAGGAAAAGTGTCCGTAAAGATACCTCACGTCTAGTGTGACTAGATAGGTTTCAGCTGGGTCTGTCCTCGCCAGTGTCAGCAGGAAGCAGCCAGAGGGCTGCTGGATCAGGACTCAGGCAACCCAACCTCAGTCTCAATCACGGTCTCCCTTAGAAACAAAGGCTGAGCACTGCAGACCCCTAAAATCCAAAAAGCAAACCCCGAACTTCTCTGGGCACTGATGTGATGCCACAAGTGGAAAATTTCACACCAGGCAACTTTGTTTCATAGAAAAAATAGTTAAAATCACTGTTTAAATTACCTTCGGTCTATGTAAACCAGCTGTATAGGGAACAAATTTCATTTTTAGACATGGGTCCCACTCTCAAATTATCTTGTAACACATACACAAATTATCCATCATCTGAAAAAACAATTCCAAATCTGTAACACTCCTAGTCCCAAGCATGTTTGATATAGGAGGCTCAAACTATACACTGGCCATGGAATTTGACCTTGTCTTTAAGTCAGGGGTTTGAAAAACTTGATTTCCAAGGTCTCTCCTCGCTCTGCCATTCTCCTAGGCAGGCTTCCAGGTCTAGCGCTCTCTGTGGTCACTGGAAGGCCTCTGGGTCCTGAGCCTCAGGTCACCACCAGGGAGGATGGGCGGCCCCGGTCGATGAGCAGCGGATCACGCTATCAAGTTTCCTCTGCACGTCTCCTCTTCCTTCACACATACCTCCTTAGGCATAATTTTAAAAATTATCATTATTAATCTCCGTCTTGTGTTTGTTCTGGGAAAGATGATAAATGCCTAAGGGTGACCATCTGGAGCCTACATCTTTCCAAAGGAGAGACTTAGCGCCTGAGACCTCTGGGGAGAGATTGTTATTCTCTCTCCTTTATTCCCCTTAAAGCGGCCTAATCTTTTCCTGGTTCCTCTTACCAGGCTGACAGAGGAAAGGGACAGAAACCTGTGAGACCAGTAATGAATCTCCTAGAGACTTCCTGCTTGCAGGAAGAAACCAGTTCTTCCTCTTTTCTGACTGCAGAGGTCAAGGGATTTGCATTCCTCTGCCCCATCCCTAAGGAGCACACTTCGGGTGGCACAGAAACAGTCACCAGCCCCACCGTGGCGGTCCGTGGGATACACTGAGGAACCTGGACAAGCTGAGGGGCCTCGTCTGTGCCCCGGGAAGCCCATGACTGTCTCATCTGCTCATTCTTCAGACTGAAACCCAAATGTCACTTACTGGTTGCTCTCAAATCTGGCTTCCAGTACCTGACATCTGAAGAAGGCTGCGGGGGCAGATGCCATGCTGACTTCACTCCCTGCCCCAAAGGTGTTCTCATTCTAATTCCTGGATCTGGGAAAGGAGCCTTTGCAGATGTGCAAGACCTCGGGACAGATGTCACCTGGATGATCTGAGTGGGCCAATGAAAGCGCGAAGCGAAGGGGCAGGCACCAGCCCTAGAGGTGGAAGAGGGCAGGGCAGGGCAGGGCAGGGAAGCGAGTGATCTCCCCACAGTCTCTCCAGAAGAGAGCAGCCCTGTGGCTACTGTGACAGCTTTAGTCGGCAAGATCCATTTGGATCTCCGACCTCCAGAACTGTAAGAAGTTAAAGACTGTGTTGCTTTAAGCCACTTGAGCGTGTGATAATTTATTAGAGCAGCAATAGGAAACCAACGTAGCTGTCTTTTGGCTCTGTATTTTAACTATATTATGTTGTGGCATTCAAG
The DNA here is from genome assembly GCA_004026965.1 of Petromus typicus. NCBI lineage: Eukaryota > Metazoa > Chordata > Mammalia > Rodentia > Petromuridae > Petromus > Petromus typicus. The sequence goes on along the minus strand of PVIR01009065.1, from coordinate 33,829 downwards.
ATTTACATTTTAAAGAAATACTCAGTTCAGTTTACTTCCTCAACTACCTACAGTATTGTGGGAAGGAGGAGATGCGCTGTGCTTGTGGGGATAGTGTCTAGGATTCAGGTTGGTCTACACAGCACTTTGTGCCAGTTAGGAGTCTGGTCCTTATCCTGGGCCGCTCAAGCCTTGCAGTGTCACATGAGGACACTTGGCATGTTGCAGGGAGTTTCTTCTGGTGAAACCAGGGGAGCTGAGGGACACAGGGCATTTGGGACTGTTGCTGTGGTCCACATGAGGAAGCATAAGCCAGGCGCAGGCCAAGTCAGCTTCTGTGAGAACTAGGAAAGGACACCGATGGGCAAGAGGCATTGGAAGGGTGATGGGGAGAAAGGTGGGAGTGTAGAGGAGGGAGACAATGGAGAAGTAGTCTGGGGGCTTGTCTAGGTCACCTGACTGCCTCTGTGACTGGAATGGGGGAGGGGGACAAGAGTGAGGAGCTGGAGGCCACCAGGAGGAAGCCATTCATGCAAACGGGCAGGTGAGCACTTGGTGCCTGAGGTGTGGATCTGAGAGGCAGATGAGCAGGAGATGAGTGTGGAGGGTGAAAGAAAGCTACCCAGGGCCAGGGCCTGAGGAAGGAAGACGTTCAAAGGTCTCTGTGAGGCAGAAAGGCCAATAAGAATGCAGAGGGTGAGTGCTGGGGAACAGGACAGGGAAGTCCCAAGAGAGGCTGAGGCCAAAGACATCAAGGAAAGGGTGGCTCTGGGAGGAGAAGGGTTCCTAGGGCTGAGGGGCAGAACAGTAAGGGACACACTGGCCAAGGCACTAGCCAGGTGGGGCTGTATGCAGGACAAAGGCTGAACAGGCAAATGTGGGGACATTTTAGGAACTTTCACAAGAGCTCACTGCCACCCCTACCTCTCTCCTCTTCCTATGAGGTAGTTCTGGCTTCCACAGAGTTGAGTGTCCCAGGGTGGAAAGATGGTTTCTCTGCCACGCTGGAGGTACCGGGTTCCACACATGGCCAGGTATCCTCCAAGGACCTGGTACTTACGAGACCATGTGCCAGGCTTAGCTGGCTACCGCGCTCCAGTCGGAACATGGTGCCTATTTTCCCGATTCTTCCAGACACCGTCTGACATGCTCTACCTGACACTCAGCACCAGGAGTCATTTTTGTGCTCTGTTCTAGCTTGCAATACGTGCTACATGGGACGAGGGACCATCTACAGGAAGAGCTGCCGGGCAGGTTGCTCACGCCCTCCTGGGTGACTCATTCTACTTGTTTTACAGTGATGGTGATCAAGCATTTCACTCCAGAACAAGGAATCGGAAGGTTTGCCACCACAGTTTCTTTCTTTTCTTTTTTTTTAAGGTTTTTTGAGATAGGGTCTTGCTTTGTAGTTCAGGCTGGCCCTGAGCTCAGCCTCAAACTCACATCACAGCAGTCCTCCTGCCTCTGCCTCCCGAGTGCTGGGATTACAGGCGTGAGCCACCACGCCCGGCACTGTGGTATGTGGTACTGGTTGCTGCTGGGTGTGAGTCTCCACGCCCAGTATGGTATGTGGTTACCGGGGATTGAACCTGGGTCCTTGTGCTTACAAGACAGGCGCTGGAGCCACTGAGCTAATCCTTGGCTCGCCACTGCAGTTTCTTGTGCGTCCTCCTCAGACCTAACAGAGGCCGGTACTAGGAGTCAACCACCTCCTGTCATTTGATTTCTGAGCTCTAATGTTTCCTCTTCTTATTGTTCTTGTCCTTTTTCTGTCTTCCCTGGTAACTATTCCCCCACAAGACCGGCCTCGAGTTCTGCTGCAAAAAAAGTCAGCAATAAGACATCTTTGACAACCTCAAATTTCCTAATGGCAAAGAAAAAGGACCAAAGATTGCTTTTATTCTTCTCAACTGTACAGCACTCTAAGCTCCTTCTAGGGGTTTCATTCATCTTTGTGGAAGGAATGAAGAAACAATTCTTCCTTCAAATGGATTCTGGTAAAAAAAGCAGCCCCGACAATAATCCCCCCTTTCCCTAAACCTTGCCCCTGTCTTTTCGGGTAGATAGAATTTGCTGATATTTCCTTCTCCTCCACATTTAAGAGGAGGCTGCAGGCCTCTTCTTCATCACAGGGGCTGACTTTCCAAAGTCCCTCCTTCAGCAGCCGCAGTACCTGGGGGCTGCCTAGAGTAGGGCTGGGATGAGAGACCTTTACCTCTCTGAGGTGCCAGCTGTCCGGCTGTTGGAAGGCTCCCAGTGAACCCAAAAATATTTTTTCTAAGTGAGAAATTAGAACTTGCCTCCTCACTATCGTTGCTGGCTGGATCTAGTCTTTGCTTTTTGGAAAGGTTCCAAACAAACTGACCTTGTCAGCTCCATGACGGCCCACAGGGCTGGCTAGAATCCTCCTTCTGCCCGCCTGCCCTGTCAACTTCACTCTCCATTTATTCTCTTCGCATTCCCGCCGCCGCTGCTCCTTACCCAGCCTGCACCGCTTGATAACATCTTTCACATTATTCATATTTGCTCAGGTCAAATACATGCTTTTATGCAGGGGATCTGAAAGGTGGCACAGGACAGGCATTTGACAAATGGCAGTTATTATTACAAGGGGAAAGAAGTTAAGAGAAAGCCCATTTTGAAATACTGTCTCCCTATCCACAAGGGATGTGCTAATAATGTCTACACTCATTTGAATTGCACTGAGACTTCCTAAGATGGTTCCAGGTACTTTTCCTCCCAGCTCATCTGTTGGTTGAAACTCTAAGCCACGTTGTTTCCAGCACAGAGTAACAGCCTCACCTGCTAACAAGGTGAAAACACCAGCAGAGAGACCTGGGGTGAACAGCATGTTTCTAGCCCTTTCTTACATGGGGCTGTCTTCCCTTTATTTCTCCTCTGCAGCTCCCACCATGGGATTCCACGTGGGATTTGCAACGAGGCCCACAGGAGGACACGTTGGAATTACAGGGCTCTGAGGCTGTATCGAAATGCATTAATGAGATATGCAAGGCTGGAAAGAAGAATGAGTCCTGTTTCTGAGATTCTCTGCTCCTGGTTTCTGATTGCCCTGCTATTGTGGGGACAGGAAGGACAAGGAAGAGGCAGGGAGGGTGGGAGAAGCTCGTCCTCCCACAGGCCAGGCTGGAATGTCTCTTTGGTGGTGCTCCTCTTGTGCGCCTGGCCCACTCCCACCTGCGTGACGCCTGAGCCTCTCATGAGGCTCAGCCCCTAGCTCTCTTTCGAGGAGATGCTGAAACTCTGACAGGTGTCCCAGCAGCTGGGCAGCTGGGCGCACACACCTTCTTTACGGGGAATTCTCCACCAGGCTCTTCTGTGACACGCACAGATGGTACAGACAGCACGTTTGAAATCTGACCACCTATATTCGCCAGCGAGGCTTGGGTGAACCAGCATTTAGGTGCAGGCCTCTTTGGCATAGAGGATTGCTGTTAGTATGTTTCTCTGAGGAGACCTGAGTACACAGAGAGGGTAGGAACTGCAGTAACAAGAACTGGAAAATGCCCTCACCAGTGACCCTGGCAGGACCTGCCCTCCCTTCAGGACGGCAGCTCGGGACCGCAGGCTCAGCCCACTTCCTCCAGAACTGCTCCCTGGGCCACGACCTCCTCAAATGGCCTCGATCCTCCTCACACGCTGGGTCTGGCAGTGTGCTCCACCCAGTCTGCTGTCTCCCCCTCTTTCCAGACCCCCATGCAAGGCAGCAGGTCCAGGACAGAAACAGACAGCCAGGGGAGAAACAGCAGCCGGTCTGGGTGGTCAGGACACCCAGTCAGGTGCAGGACACTGCAGGGAGCTCTGCCGAAGGCCTGCCTGCTCTTGCAGCCGCCTGCCAGGCGGGGAGTGCACCCGAGCTCAACCCCTATGCAAAGGGCAGGCTGGCTGAGTATCTCCTCACTTTCCCTGGCAGTAATCACCACCATGCTTTCACGGAGAAAACTGCAAAATGCCCTCTTCCCTCAAAAACAACATTTAGAAGGTGACAGAGTTGGAGAATAGTGGAGCTTCAAGCTTCCAAATAGTCAAGTGGGCAGGCTGACGTTGAGAGCACTGGAAAAAGGCCTTGGCGACATACACATGGCTTATTTCATGCTTTCAGTGGTTCTTTTTTCTGGGTGGGGAAGAAGCAGAGGTCCACATATTTTGGCTAATAACTGACAATGAAACTGACTCAGTGCTTCCGGCTAGCAGCCTAACCCAAACGCTACCATTAAAACTCTGGAAAATACACAGGCACTAAGATGATTTCCTCGAGAAGCACAAACTTCCTTGTATAACATGATACATGGCCCAGGCACTTCTATTCCATTTGCCCCCTGGCGCTGATCAGGTTTTTCAGCTGTTCATAATAAGCACTGAGTGACTACGGTGCTGCTACACTTAACTGCTCACTCCAGTCAGGGTCAAACCCAGCACAGGACCAGGGCTCCACTGAACTCCGGGCTCCATTGTCAATGAAGAAGACACATGGTTAAACAACACAAAACAAAGTTCTCCCGTCAAAGGCAAGGATGGCTGTGAGGATGGTGATGCATATGGAGAAAGCAGTGAGCTCTGCCAGACACAGGAGACACCACGAAGGGAAAGAAGTGAAAATCGGCTGGTTACCTCTCTCTGAATCCGGAAGGCATGAGGGAACAGAACAGAAACAACACGTTAGCATTCACACGCACCTGGCAAATGACAGCGGTTCTGACGCCGACGGACGGGCCACCGTAGCCCCAACTTTGCAGCAATTAATAGGCTGTTAGTGCCTATTTTAGCTGAACTCTACCCCTCAGGACAGTATATTCTGAGCCACATTGCGATGAAGCCAAGAGCGTCCAGCTGAATTTGCTGAGGCAACATGTCAACTGGGGGAGGTAATCGTGCTGAAAATATCACAGTCAAATCCGGGAAACTGCAGTAAACACTGGCAGGGGACTTATCTTCAGTTTCCACTTCTACCGGCTCCCGATAAAAGCTGCACACAGCAGTGACACAGCCCCGCCTTACCTGTCCACAAGGCTCCAGCATGCTGTTAGAGCCACAGTATGGAACTGCAGGTACTTGCATGAAACGCATTCCTGCTCAGGGCAGCAGCGGGAGATGGAGCAGAAGGTCGAGGGCAGAGATAGGAAGGGCGAGAGCTAGCAGACCACAGGAGGCAGGGTGGAGAAGTCTGGGAGGAGGGAGCGGCCTGGGCGGCCCCACCCCAGGGCTGCTCTGTACCGCCATGGACAAGGCCCTTACCCCCGACCCGCAGGGTCACCACTCCCTCTGGTCCTGTCACAGACAATTTGGAGGAGCTGAGGGAGGTCCCCAGAGGAGTACACACACGCTGTACACAGACTGACTGGGCTGAAGAGGCGGGAGAGCAGGACAGACCGTGAGGATAGGAAGAAGCCACGGTTGCAGCGGCTGCCGTCCCTCTGCCTGGCAGATGGGGTCACGGAGCGGCCAGCGGAGCCGTGGGGCCGAGAACTAACATCACGGCACGAACTCCTCAAACACCAGACAGCGAACCACGCTGCTGTGAAGCAGGGCCGGAGCTGCAGGGGCGGACATGGGCCAGTGGCCACGACACCCTGCGATGTGGGGGAAGAGCCAGCAAGCCTGAGGAGCAGTTACATGGCTTCAAGCGAAAACCAACAGAGCGTCGAGCATCTACTCCTACACACGCTGGGATGCCAGGCACGCGGCACCTCACGGGTTTAACGACTGCCCTCATTTACTGAGCTCTGGCTCTGTGGACCCCCAACAGCCACCTGCAGGACCCATACTACTGTTTTCCCTGACAAATGAGGGGACATGTCCAGAGAGGTCCACGTACTTTGGCTAATACTGAAATGAAGTTGACTCAGTGCTTCTGGCAAATAGCACTGGTCGAAGTCGAACAGCTAATGCTGGTGAAGATGGGCTGACGACAGGCCGCAGGATTCTGTTCTCATCTTCCTCCGTGTCCCTGGGGTAGGAGCCTCACACTTCTCTGCAGCTGTGCAGAGCCCGCTCGTGATAAACCCAGAAGGTCCCGATGCACAGGTGCACGGGGCAGGTCTGAGGAAGCCTCCGCCACGTGCGTGGGACCTCTGAGGAGCAGCACCTGCCCTGCCTCTGGAGAAGCACTGCGGGAGAAGTGGAGGCTGTCGGCCCCAGGAGAGGCCTCGGGCTGAGGAGGGGCAGGGGCACTGCTCTGCATGGGTACTTGCTTTCCGCTTGCTCACTCAGGGTCCATTCCCCGGGCTCCCCTCTGTGCGGGGCTCACCGGGCCAGGAGTGTGCCCCGGACACAGATCCTCATCAGGACAAGGAGGACAAGGACACTGGCCTGGGGCCACCTTATGACATGCACAATGCACAGAAGCAATGACCTGGATCGTGAGAGCTGTCAGCCCGAAGGTGCTGGAGGTGACTCTCCATGGAGGGACAGTCACTGGGGGCAGGGGCCGGGCCGTGGCCCCTCACACTTGCCCGACTCCACCTCCCATGAAGGATGCAGTCACCTCCAGCTCAGGTCCCTCCCACTTCCTCAGCCTCACCTATCAAAGCCGATTCCTGGCTCTGGCGAAATTCAGCTCCACAGTGGAGTGGTTCCGCCCCTCAGGCACAGAGCTATGCACCCTCTTCAGGTTAGGGTTAGGGTGAGGGTCACTCCCCAGCTGGGTCTCTCCTATCTTACAGGGATGCCCGAGCAACCTCCCTGTGCTCAGACAGTGACCACAAAAAGATGTCAGCACTTTGGCTCCAACGACAGAGGAGGAGGAGCAGGCACTGTTCCATGTCCAGCTTCTGGTTTACACCCAAACCTTTGATTTCTTCCTCCTAATAAAATGGCTGTCTAGTGTGTGATGAAAACAGCCTAACAGTCCTAAATCTAAAGACCTGAGAAAGCAAACTGTTTCTTCCGTGTACAATTATGATTTTTGCCTAGGACACTTTGAATCTGACCCTCTGCCATTTATTCACATAAGGAAGTAACTAAGGGCATGTGGCCACTTGCAACTTGGAAAAAAGATACTGTAAACTTTAGAAACTGTTAATTCTTTGAGGGTTGATAGACACTGCTTGATTCAAATGTGAGGTGAAAACCCATCCTTAAATAGGGACCTCAGAGGATAAAAATCCTCAAGGGTCACACATAGTGGGTACTGTTCCCCCAAATTCAGCACCTTGCCTATTTGCTGGAAAAAAGAAAACCGTCAGGCCGGAATTGGGCTTCTGCACAAGACAAGCCATTCTGAGAGTGCAGTAGCTAAATTTAGAGTCAGGCACAGGCTCGGTCTCTCCTCTCTGTCCAAGATGCCAGTGGAAAGAATTAAACCCCAGGATTAATTCGTCTGGTGCTGCAACATCCCAAGGCTGCCTGCTCAGCATGCTCTCAGGGCTGCTCCTGGAGCGTGAATGCACGAATACTGGGCAATGTTTTCCTACATAGAAGCCGGAAGTAACAGAACTACCTGGCAGGTGTATCTGTGTATCCACATGACAGGAAATTGCTAAGGAACCACAGTGGAAAGGCACACACCAGAGCGACAGTCCATTCTGCCCTTCTGGGAGGGAGAGTGCCCTGTGTCTCCTCCTCCTTCCTTGGCCAGGCTGCCCACTTTTACACAACACACAATGTCCCCTTCTCATACTGAGCACGCAGGCCAAGGCCTTTCCAGAGCCCTGCTCTGCTTGCAACCGTGTCTGTGGAACTCCATGAGGCAGAGGGGTGGAGTGGGGTGGTGGCGGTGGTGCTGGAGGAGGAGGTGTGAGATTGAACCTAGGCTCTTCGAAGAGAGGGCTATCCCCAACCTCTTTTTAAAAACGCTTTGAGACAGGGTTTCTCTAGGTTGCTAAATCGTTCAAGCTTGGATTGAACTTGTGATTCTCCTGCCTCTGCTTCCCAGAGTGCTGGCATGACAGGAGTGAGCCACTCTGCCTGGCTACTTCGTATTTTTGTGCACTGGGAATTGAACTCAGGCCCTTATGCTTCTAAGCTAGGCATAGTATCACTTGAGCTAAATTCCAAGCCCTGTACGCTGCTTTTTGATGCTTGTGTATGTTATGAAAATTCTTACGCTAGCTTCTGTACCTGCTGGCTTACTTTTTCCCTCCAGTTTCACATTGCTAGTCTTTTGTGACTAACAGTTTTTAGCATTTTGCCCTTGGTTGGGAGAGAGGTCTTAGTTCGTTTGTCCTTTGTCGAGAGCCAGTCTACATAAATTTTGGGTAAAAATCATTTCATAATGAAAGTATGACTACAGCTGTCTAAATCCCAATGTTGCCCTGCCCAAGAGCTGGCTACGGCGCGTGGCAACATAACTCTGCTTTTCCTCAGGTCTCACAGCACAGGTCTCAATGGTTACTGACACTGTGGTGCTCAAGGGCAAGAGCACATCCATGGAGGACATCCTGGATCTTTGAGAACTGAGGAAAAGGTTCACCTGGGGAGGGACAAATCCTTACCAGCTTCACTCATCCCACCTACCTTTGCGGGAACTGCTCTCTCTCTATCCTCATCAGCCTGGGATCCTCATCTACACAGGATCACCACTGTTCAAGGTAACCCGACAGCCCCTCCAATTATTGTGTGTACCCAATAAATAGTGGTAGCTCGGAGAGTCTTGGTCTTTACCTACTCTGAGGCACTGGCCTCCTGGCCTCTCACATACTGTGAAATTACACAAGTCTCTGTCTTTTTTCTTTAGTCCTTGCCATTCTGCTTTCTAGGCAACCGGAGGATTGACTGGCCTCCAATAGCTCAGTGCCTTCACCTGCAAAACGGGCACACTAGTGGAACTCACATCTTAAGAGAGCTGTGAGGACAGCACGCGAGTTAATCCACAGAGAATTCCTGCATGTTGCTCACAGTGTAGACTTGTGCGTGTCAGGCCTGTGAGGACATGGACAGTCTCACTGATCCCTGACTCAATTCTGGACTCCTGTGGAATGAATCTGCACTGCACAGGTAAAGGAGATCAGAACTGAAACAAACAGTAAATTGACATAGATCTCCCATCTGGCTGCTGGAGGAATTCAGAGGCTCCCACTCAGGGAAAGGGCCTATCCTTCACAGGAGCAAAGGGCCAAAGGAACACCTGCCCTAGACAACTGTTTCCCTTTCCAAAGCAAGCTGCTCCTACTGCTCCGCCCATGGCACCATACAGAGCTTGAGCTATTAACTGGGCACCAGGGAGCCAAGTTCCCAGCCATCAAGTGCGGTGCCGGAGGGTTCAGAGCAGTGTCAGGTTATTGGAATTCCAGCCACGTTCTTCCACACAAAGGCCTTTCTCGTGCCATTGGCAAGTAGACACAATAGTTACCAGCCAGCTTACTGGTGAGAGGAAAGAGGGACGTTTAAAAGCAAGCAGGGAATGAGTCCTTCTTTACAGTCCATCTTTGAAGCCTGAGTGAATGGGCAAGCCTCAGCTCTCATCTGGGCTGTGTTACCAGATTTTGCTTCTCTGTCTGAGAGAAAGGAGACAAACACACAACTTGTACTGAATTCTCAAATGAGGGGCAGCTTGAGCCACCTCATGACTTTAAGGCATGATTTTAGGGCATCCTCAAAGCATAAAGCTATATAAATTACACCTAAATTGTGAACCATGGGTTGCTTCCTTCCTGGAAGCAGAGATGGGAAAATACAAACATTGCACAGACGCTCAGAGACCTCCTGTCTGTCAGGGTATGGAGTGTGTGAAGGCGCAGAGACTCGGAAGCACAGTGGGAAAACGACACCTGTCCGACACAGAGATTTCTGTGGAACAAGCTCCTGTGGGTACAGCTCCTGGCAGGAGCAGAAAACTCCCCCATAAATCCCCATAGAACTGCAGTGAAGGGCTGGGGCCATAGCTTAGCGCCTGGAGCAACTGCCTAGCACATACTGCAAGCAAGCCAACACACACAACAGAACCCAACTCAACCAGCTGAAAGCCCCGCAGTCCCCCAAACAGGAAGCAAAACCACCCGGAACCTCTGGTGAGTTCCCTTGGATTCCACGCCTTCTGGGGGAAGCCATGCCTTCTACTAGCCTGTAGATTCTCAAGGAGATATGGATTGATCAATACCCTCCATTTCTTTGTGCAGCTGGAGGGAGCCATGGTAGATACCACCGAAGGTGGAGGAGGTTGGCCTTTGTTTGAATTTTGTTAACTTCCATCTAGGTACATACAAGTATTCCTGACATTCTGTACACCCAGTAACATCTACAGGAAAGCAGCACAAATAATGATGGCGACCCGCATCTACCGAGCGCCTCCCCACAGCTGGCTCCGTTGCTGACACACCAGCCATCATTGCCAGGCCCCGCAGTCCCTCGCCAAACCTCTGCTCGGTCAGTCTTATTGCTGGAGCATTCTGACTCGCACTGTACACGGGACAGTCTCAGGTTCAGGGACTAACGTGAACCTGCCCAATATCCCCCAGCTCCTGAACAGGCGGGGCTCCCCGCCCTCAGGTGGTCTGGCAGGGGCCAGGACCCTCCTCAGCTGCTAGCCCTGCTTCAGACCCCACCCTTGCTGGAGAGAAGGCCCAGGGCTCCGCTCTGTCTCTGTCCACTGCCGGTGCTATCAACACTAACTTCACGTTGTTTCAGTTTAAATTCTTTCCTCTGCTCCCCAACTTACACTCTTCACTGAACTCCAGTCTCCCTACCCTCGGCTCACAAATACACAAGCTTACCCGCCTTTGCACTTGCTATTTTGATGTCAGGACAGCTCTCTGCCCCATGACCTCCTGTGCAGACCAACTAGAACACCTGGATGGACCCCTCAGGGCCAACAGGTAGCCATCCGAAACTGCCCTCCTTATCTCCTCTCTCCCCCACAGCAGTCCAGTCCGACAGCAGTTCTTCTGTGTCGAGCATATACTGCCCGGCCCAGAGGAGGACATCAGCGAGCACTGTGAAAGAGTAATGAGTATCCGAACAGGATAAACAGGACCCCCTCTTCCTCTTTCACTCCTGATCAGAGCACCGGAGGGAGTGGGCTGGACAGCTTTTCCTCCTATTGTTGTTTGTCATAGACAGCACTTTAAAAATGACTTTAGCTCCTATTCCATTTTCGTGTCATCTGAAACAATGCTAATACAACATATTTCATCAGAATGGGCAGGAAGCAGAGTTCTGGGAAGATCATTAATCTCTTGTGACTCTATCTGAAACCAAAACAAATCTGTTCTCCAGTCATCTCGAGCAGAAATGACCATGGTGATCCAGGGCCACTAACTGGATTCTTTCTCTGGGACATTTGTCTAAATGAAAAATAGGTCCTCTGCTCCTAGAAATCAATACAGAAATTTCCCTTGTCTATTGACTTGTATAATTTTCTTTGTATTTGTATTGCTTATTACTTAGGGAATCCAAGACAAGACATCCCACAGGAGCTGGGCCAGGCGATGCTGAGGGCCACAGCAGGGAGAGCCAGCACGCTGCTCTGGGGAGGGGATAGGAACCTCCTGGAGCTGCCTTCCTGCTGTGGGGTGAAAGAGTAAACCTTCTTCCTCTTTAAAGACCTTAGCTTTTACAGGTAGCTGGTCTCTTGTTCCAGAATTTCTTTTTCCTTTTCAATTAAATATGATTTTAAAAATTAAGAAAATAAAACCTACGACGTTACCACTGTACATCCCACTGTTACCATCTGTATCTGTCTTGTCATTCTCCATCTTTCTCCACATTTGACAACTAGGATCAACACGCCATCAGAAAGAAAAGGCTCACAGGTGGGATTAAAAGCCTGATCATCTCACACAATTCTCTTTGGGGACTGGATTTTAGCATAACACAGAGCAGGAAATCTCCTGTTAACTGTCTGGCTTCCCTTTAGACCAGGGTTAGCAGCTAGGACCTCCCAAGGCTGCCTTTCTTGTAAGGTAAGCATCTCTGCAGTCCAGCAGCATCCGTATGCTCAGGTACGGGCTATGGATGCTTATGTGCTACAACCTCAGAGCGAGATGCTGCAACAGAGACCACATGGCCCACAGAGCCTTCAGTAATTACTATGTGGCCCTCATAGGAAAAGGGCGCCACCTCTGCTCTAGATGGTGATCTGATTCTGGCACACAGCACACAACATGGTCAAGTGCTGATCAGTTTGTAAAGCACAGTACAAAATGAAAATGCAGAGCTCTCTGTTACAAAACTTTTTATAATTTCAAAACAGTAACAGCAGAGTTTAAATCAAGTGTGGGGCCTTCTGATTGGCTTAGGTGGTCCAATAATTCTTACCAGTACTGACAAACTTCAGGACTGTCTAGAAACAATTCCACTAACTGCATTAGTCCATCTTGTGTTACTATAACAATATCCCAGGGGCTGAGTATTTTATACAAAAAAAGGGGTTTATTTAGCTCATGATTTGGAGACCAAAGAGCATGTCCTGGGATCTGCTCAGCTCTCAAGGGGGCCTTCTGACTACACTGCAATATAGCGGATGGCACAGTGGGACGTGTGAGGAAAGAAGCTCTTCAGCAGAGTGCCAGGCTCACTTATAAAAACTCACTGCACAGGACTTACGGTACGAGCCCCTTGGGGCTGCTGCTCCCGTGACCTAGTTTTCTTGCACCAGTGCCTTCCTTTCAAACCATCACCATTTCAACACTGGCATACTGGGAACCCAGCTCCCAGCACCCCAGCCAAGAAACGCTGAGAGGCCATGCTCAAACCACCAGATGAAGACATTTCCAATTTAGAACCAAAAGATAAGGCTGGGATGGTAGCCCTGTGGCAGCACGCTTACCTAGCATGTGTCATGCCCTGAGTCTGACCTACAGCCCTGAAGCAAAAGCAACTGCACATGGGACAGTCTCAGGAGGTCGTGGGGCAGTAAGCTCTCCAGACATCAGGAATGGCAAGTGCAACTGAAATCTTGCATGAATGCCTGACATGTGAAAACATCCATATAGATCTCTGCCCCAGCCATTTCATTTAAAAATGATCACCAGGAGGCCATGACTCTGAATGTTTCAAGTGGGAGGAGGGGACACAAAACAAAAGTGCCAGAGTCCTTGAAAACAGCGTTTGCAGGTAGCTTGGCAAACAGACGTGTGCTTTGACATGACAGAATCAGGCCAACTCAGCTCCAATTGTCAACTGTGCTCTCAGCAGCTGCTTTTCTTCTATCATAATTATTTCAACTGTCATAATTTATTCATCCCCAGACAAGCTTACATGTTGTAGAGTAACCAGCCCAGGCTTCCAGATCAGAAAGCCTGGCAGCCCCACTCTTTCCGACCCCTTCCCATCTGTTCAAAACACTGCAGAAAGAATATTTTCTATACCCGTATATTTCTTGCAAAATCAAACCAAAGCTGTTTTCAAAACCAAACTTCCCTGACAAAGATGTCGTATGCTGTCAAGTTCCTAATTCTGAGGCCGAAAGGAGAGGGCAGAGAATGCCCTCAGAAACTCAAGACGCAAAGTCCTCCACTTCCAATGGTTCCACTGGACAATCTTCCAGTTCTGTGATGGTGTGAACATGATATGCATTCAGTAGAAACTGTACTTAGCATTTTGATCTTTTGCCAGGCTGGCAATACGCAGGAGGATACTCAATCTCTGGATAGAGCCAACCACAGCTCCCAGAGAAAGGGGCAACACTGCACGGGGTGGCTAGGCTAGGGTGCTCAGGGGCTGAGTGTATCAAATGCATTTTCTACTCAGGATATTTTCTTTCTTATCTCTCTGATTTTCTGATTAGTGCATCCTGGCTATGCAGGTTAATGGGTGTCATCTTAGCAGATCTGTACAAATACACAGCATACTTTAATTATTTCTTGTCCTCCATTCTCACCTGGGGTTCACATTTGGGTGGTATAGCTTCAATTTACAATAAGCTCTTTGAGATTACACCCCTTAGTAAGTCAGTATTTTGCTTTTCTATGTTGCACATACGGGAGATGACTTTTCTAGTTTCCAAAACAGTCAGTCAACTTCCTGCCCAGTTACTGACAGTCAGTTCTCGGACAGAAATATCTATGGAGGAAGAAGTTGTATTTATGAGAGAATTTCACTTGTCAAAACTAGAGAAGATACTGTAGGTGAAGTCAATAACTTCAAATGCAATTATCAGTAATTTCTCACAAAACTGGGAGAGGAAGTGGAATGATTTCATAGAGCTTTAAGGCTTAAAATTGTCTTTTTTTCCTATTTGGCCCTAAATTTTTACACCAGGGAAATGTTCAAAGTTCTCTTTGCCAGGTGAAAAGGAGAGTGAAAGGAATGAAAGATAAAAATATCCCAGAAAACCGGCTCAATGTGCAATACGTTAACTGGGTCTGCCTGTCCATTTATAGTGCAGAATAAAAATTAAGACAAGGTCTTGACACAGCATAAATTTAAAGTGAGTGGTCCTGGTGTTTAATAATGCTGTCCTTGAACACTCATTATTTCTTTTAATATGTATTTCCAGCAGAAATACCCAATGACTCACTCCTAGGTCACTCCCCTTGCATCTTCTACAGTCAACCTTGTCAGTTCGACATCCACCCTTTTCTGGACCTACCTGATTCTCTGCAGGCTCTCTACTGTCTGAATTCTCCTGGCCTAGGACTGGCTGACCAGACCCCCTGCTCTGCAGTGTCCATTCCTCTCCGTAGCATTCTGAGATCTTTTTCTAGTTTTTCTATGAAATAAAGCAGATCATGGCATTATTCCTCTGATCCACTCTTTGAGAGCTTCCCATGGTAATCAAAACCAGACTCTCACTTCAGTCCAAGAGTCCTATGTGATCTTTTCCCTACCTGCTGCCCCAGCTCAACACAGACTGTGGGCCTCCTTGCTTCCAGCTCTGGCCATAGTGGCCTCCTCCGCAACTCTGAGCATGCAGCGTTCTGGTCTTCCCTCACACTTTGCTGCTTGGTCCCCACAAGGATGGCTTCCTCTCCATCTTTGGGCCCTGCTCTACCATTCCAGCCTGCACAGGGCTGCTTCCTGGTGGTCCCTTCCTCCTGAGCTACTCTCTGCTACAGAATCAAGCTGTTGACTATCTTCAAGAAAATCAGCATAATCTATATCATCTTGTATCATCGTGCTTCCTGAATTGGTTTTCTGGCTTATCTCCTGCTTCTCTGAACATGGAGTTGTCTGTCTTGTTCTCCTATGATGTGTTAAGATGTCTGACACACATCTATATGCTTTATATCTGCTAAAAAGCAAGCTAATTTACAGAGGATAAACTTCAAGTTAGTCATAGTTACTATCCCAAACAGACAAACATTTTCATGTACATTGATTCATCCTCCCACTCAGTAATTCAATGATTTACGGAGAACATCCTATGCTTATTCCAGGTACCTAAGGAATTCAAAGGTCTAAACATTAAAAAATATCATATTCTGTATTCAACACCAGCACCTTCAAAAGAAGTTTATGCTATTTGGTTTGTGATTCCAGACATTTGTGGGAAAGTTGGAACATTTGGATGAATAAAAAGTTATGAACCATCAGCCCATCTTCCAAACTCATGAAAAATATATAGAGGAGAAGCACAGGCTTTTCAAATGGGCTCCAAGTCCCTTAACCTCTTTTCCTCTGAACACTCCAGAGATTGTGCTCAGTCAGTGGAACATAATGAGATTCATTTTCTTAGGAGGTTGTTCAGGATGAAAGCTGTGTGGTGAGAGGAGGAAGCTGCACGCCTGACAGTGTTGGCAACAAATTACCATAATCCCATCTAAATAAACAATGCCACTGTGCAAACTCTTCAGGACTCAGCCCTGCCCCTGACTTCCCAGAGGAAACCAGCTCCAGCGCAGGATGGCACTGGTGTGATTACCCTCCCCCTCGTGGAGCGGAGGTGACTTGGGCTCCACCTGTTTGCATCTCTGGCCCTGAGCTCAGCTGACCTCCAGGACAGCAACATCCCGTCTTTCCTGTGTCACCCACACTGCTTCCTACGAGGGTTCATGTGCAGAGCCTGGAACACGGGCTCTGTGCCGGCATAGTGAGCCAGCTCCGAGGGGCAAGAAGTACTGTTCTGTTGCCACTGGTACCCAGGGGCAGTCCCCTGCTGCCAATAGGCGGCAGATGCCCAGTGAGCACTGCTAACATAGATGGGCTCCACTGCTTAAAACTCTGCACATGGCTCAAACGCTAGAACTGTACAATCAGCCAGTTGCTATCAAAATGGGGTTCTCCCTGCTGAGCTGAGAACCACGGCACCATTTCTGGACCACTGGCTGATGCTCTGTAGGGAGATTCTCCCATATAGTGTTTCATTACATTGCATTTGGGAGAATGAGGCCAGGTAACTTGCACAAGATTACAGAGTTAGAGCTGGCTTTCTGGGCCTGTTCTAAGTTATTGTGAAAGGGCTCAGGACAAGGAGTAATTCCTTTCTAATAGGAAGTTACAGATGTGAACTTCAGAAAGAAGAAATTGTGAACTGTTTCTGTGTCACGGCAGGGTTGGAGGGGGAGGACAGACAGCCCTGGGTCTAGGGAAACCCAAGAGGAAGCAAGGCAGAGGCCTCCATTTGTGATCCAAGTCAAAGCCAGGCTGCAGCTGCAGAGTAATAAAAAGAAGAAAGACTAATGGGATTGGCTCCTCCTCCCGCCTTCTCTCACCCAAAGCAGTAATGAAGATTCACAGCTACACATTAATTAGGGGTCGATAGACGTGCCTGGATACAATATTGGTACAGGGAAACAGATAATAGCTAGAAAAGGGACAGATTTCCTAAGAATCTAATCAAGTGCTGTAAGCAATATTTAAATTGTCACTGTTTTCTTTGCAAAAACACTATTTTGTCAATGCCAAGAGCAGGCACATGAAAAGTTGGCTGTGTTTCTGCATTACGGAATTTAAGACATTTTCTCACACGGAAGGCACATCAATATTCTAAAACCACATAACTAAAATTATTTGGAAACATAGTCTTTGTGGACCAGAAGATACTGGTTTTAAATCAAACACAGGATTAACAAGACCCTGCAGTATTTCTCTCTGCATGTGCTGATTTACAAGACATAAACGTGCACTCCCAGGGGGCACGCGAGGTGAACGCTCTCACTGTCTCATCTAATGCCCGGGGTATTCTATCAATAGTGTGCCGCCAACAGCTTCCTCCCGCGCTGGGAAATCGAGTACGTTGCGATCAAAGGATCACACAGTGCCACACTCTTTCTCGGCAGGAAGAAAGACCCCTCTTCAGCACCCCCAAACCCCAGCAGGCGGGCCGCTAAGCGCTAACTCGGGAGAGGAGGGCGCAGCCTTTGTCCCCTGGATATCCAGGGTCACTTGGTTAGAAGGAATCTCTGGAGACACTGCCAGACAAAGTGTGCAGCCCCTCCCCAACTTGCTCACCTTTGTCTCCCGGCAGGGCAGGTACGGGCACCAGCAAGCCCAGGGCGGCCGTTCAGCCCAGCGCAGCGCGCTCCTCTCAAGTTCAAGCGAACACATCCCCGCCTCCAGCGCGGGCCCGCCCAGCCCGAGCAGCCCGCAGAGCCCATTGGCTGCTGGGCCTCCACTGCCTGCTGCTCAGGCTCGCCAGGTGCTCCCGCCAGATGCTCTGGCCAGATGTTTCCAGCTGCGCGGAGCCATGGAGGGCGGTGAGGAGAGGGGCAGAATCTTCCCCTCCTACCCACACAAACACATTTCCTTTTTTTAGATTCTCGGGACTGGGAAAGTTCATTCTAACTCCACTGTGGCGAGGGAATGGGGGAGATGTCGAACCCAGCCAGAAAGCCTTTGCAACGCGGAAACAAAGCAGAACGCGATACGATCCACAGCTTGATAAATCGCAACAGCTGGATTTCAAAAGGTAGCAAAGAATGGGTATTTCTTACCTTCCAAAGCCACAAAGCACTTCACAGCCACTCAGTTCCACATACAACTGTGATCCCTGCCTCCCTTAAAGCTCCTGCAGTTTACAGCTGACTTGCAGCCAAGATCACACTCAGACTGTCAGTCATCTCAGGCTGACAGCCCCTTCCCTCCTACACGGAAGCGGGGAAAGTGTCTCTCTGGCTAAGTGACAGGATCTTAAAGGAGTGCTACCCTGCCAGTGGCCAAGATAAGAGTTTGAAAGGAACCTTCAAGATCCTTTGTTGATTAAACTGAGTGCACTGAATGTAGTCCTTTGTCTAATGTTTCTGGGCGTAAATAAGTTATTTGATAGACCAATTAACAAAGTGAATAAGGACATTAACCATGGTTTTTTTTTTTTTTCTATTTTCAAAGTCTCACACAGCCCTTTTTACAGGGAAAATGATAGAAAGTAGGAAATGTGCGTGGAAAAAAAAATCAAGGGTGTCTGTAACTAGGAGATTCAGTCTGGGTTTGGTAAAACATCTCACACGTATTTGGGAAATTTTTAAATGTCCACATCTTGAAACAGGCCTAAACATCTACTCAATGTTCAGCAATTATGAAACACCTCCCAAGAGCTAGGCTCCGTGCTGACGATGGTAGATTTGGCTTTTCTTGTTAACCACTGTCTTTCTAGGCAGTGTGTGGGTTAACGCCTAAAACATCTACATCTATGGCCAGTAACCCCTCCACGACCCACAAGGGTTATTCATAAAGAGTTGTCCTGGCGATCACAAATGTCTGGAACACACCCCAGACTGGGAGTAGAGCTGGGCTGGATTCGGGGTTTGGAGCTCAGCAGTCAGAGAAGAACATCTGGAGTGGGTCTGTCGCCCCCTTGAAAGGCTGTCCCTCCCTCTCCACACAATTCTAGTAAGTTTGGACATGTGATTCTCTGATTAGAGTGGGGCAGGAGCAACCAAATCAGGTAGGACCACCAGATGCCCACAGGGTGACAGCACAGGGTGAGGCCCGGGGTCAGGAACTGCCAATACCACCTCTCCTGCACTCTCAACTTGCCCCCACCAGCTTTGTTGCAGCCGCCATCTCTCCTCAGGTAGCTGCGGTAGCTTCTGATCAGTCCTGTTGCTGCCTCCTTGTCCCTAACAGGCCACGGGCTCAGAGCAGCCACAGGGACACCCCCGCAAACCATTACAGACGTGAGCACTTGAGCTCTTGCTCTAAGACTTTGTGCTGGCTGCCACTGCCCTGGAAATGAAGTCCACTGTTCCCTTCAGGTTGGAATGGCCACCTGGGATATGGGCCTTGGCTTTGTTCTCCAGCCACCGCTGTAACCATATTTTCTCCTTTTTCTCTCTGGCGGCCTCATCTTCTTCTCATCCACGTACCATGCAGGGCTACTTGCTACCTCAGGGCCTTTGCAAATACTGTTCCCTCCTCTGAAATGCCTTTCCCCACACTGCTTTCCTGGCCAATCCCTCGGTCCAAATGTTGATTCCTGTGGAAAATCTTCCTGGGCAATAGCACCCTGCCTCATGGCATCACAGGCTGTCCTTCATAGTCCTGTTGGAATTAATCAGGCATTCCAGATTCAGAGGATCACCCAAGGATCATTCACCTCCTTCGCTTTATACATTTCAGTAGCATCTACTACTGTGTGTGTAAAGCACTCAGCCCCGGCTGGGGAGAAGCCGTGCTTGCCTTTGGTTTCTGGGAGGTGGCCTCTAGGGTCCTGGGAAGTTCTGCTACGCGCATGGTTGTTTGCTGTGGAGCCTGGGGTCCTATAGCAGTGGCTCCATTTCTGCAGGTGTCAGGTGTGTCCCGAACCGGTCAGCCATGCCTGCTGGTAGAGACCCAACAAAAATTCTTGACTGGGGTCTGATGAGCTTTCCTAGTTGACAAAACTCTGTGTCACTGTCACACAGTGAAATGAAGTTCTGCTGTCCACAGGTCTGCAGCGAGGACAGTCGCAGCTCCACACTGGGCTTGACTGGATTCTGCCTTGTGTGCTTCTGCCCACAACTGATTTCTGTCTGCAGCTTCCTGCTGTGCTAACCCACAGTTCTAAGTACTGTAGTACTCAGTGAGCACTGTGGGTCTCCTAGCAGTTATTAAACCTGGGTGATCTCGTGTGGGTTACTCTGTGTCCATTTATAGCAGGAAGCACATTTTCTGACAGACAAGAAGCTTGTAATACATTCACTGATGATTAAACCTATAGCAAGTTAATACTTTTTCAAACTTTTAAATCACAATGTAATTAGCATGTCACACTTTTACCATTTAAATAAAGTTCCAGTTTGCAAACATCTACTTCTGAGTGAAAGTGTCAGCTGCCACCTCCTCAGTGAGGCTGTCCCACCCTCCTCAGGCCTCCCCACTCCTGCCTTATGTCCCCAGCCCATCACTTTCTTCTACAGCAGATACTTCTAAAGCGTTAGTCCTAGTGCAGGATCTTTGCTCACGAACTCTGAGGCCCTAACCCAGTCAAAGGCCTATACAGGGCTGGCACACAGGAGACATTTACACAGTGAAGACAATTTTTTTTTTCTTAACAAAGTTTATAGGAAAACAGGTTTGGTTGGGCCGGGATTTAGCTCAGTGGCTCTGGTGCCTGTCTTGCAAGTGCAAGGACCTGGGTTCGATCCTTGGTAACCACATACAATACTGGGCGTCGAGACTTATGTCCTGCAGCAATCAGTACCACAAACCACAGTGCCGGGCATAGTGGCTCACGCCTATTATCTCAGCACTTGGGAGGCAGAGGCAGGAGGATTGCTGGGATGTGAGTTTGAGGCTGAGCTCAGGGCCAGCCTGAACTACAAAGTGAGACCCTGTCTCAAAAAATCTAAAAAAAAAAAAAAAGAAAGAAAAAAGAAAAGAAAAACAGGTTTGGATAAATGTGAAATTCTAGTAGCTCATTCTCTGATAAATAAGGTAGTCATTGCTGTAGTAACTGTTAGAAGGTATTTTCTATTCTCTTTTTTTCTTTCTTAAGATGTCCACTTTAAAATACCGTCATACACCATTATAAAAAGCCTTATAAAAATATGGAAGGGCATCAACTTTTTCTTTTCTGGTACCAAGGACTGAACTCAGGACCTTGCACTTGTGAGGCAGGCACGGTGCCACTGAGCTAACCAGATTTTTAAGTCATCCCACTTCCTAATTAGAATGAGTTATCATAGTTCACTTGCATAATAAGTTTTTTAAAAAAATCAATCCATTTATCTTTCTCCCATACAAATCTAATTGAAAATTCAACCAGCATACCAATAATCTATGATGTCCCCAAGTAGCACAGAAAAATCAATTTTATTTCTTTCAGACCTGCATTTAAACTGGATAATAACTGTTATAATGTGCAACAGACATAATCCAATTTCAATTTGTTTGATTAGCTGAGTATACACATTACACACGGAAGTCAAGGGATTGGCATAACAATGTCCACACTTGTAACTCGTTATAGAACAAAGCACCATAATTTGCTCCTGGAAAACACGTTAATAGAAAATGCATAAATATGAATCTGAATTATCCTTAAATACCACCCACAAGCCCTTCATATTGTCTCAGCTGAAGAAAAAAGCAGCTTTGAACAAGAAGCCACTTCAGTCTCCTCCTGAATGTGGAAGGAAAGCCGTGCTGACCCCTCCAACACTAAGACTAGACTTAAACATCCCTTTGTCTCGGGCTGCACCGGCCAAGCCACATCAGGGCCAGCGGCCCTCAAACCAGTGTAGACAGTGACAGAAAGGTGAAGGTACCGAGGTTGCAGACCTGCGAGGTTGCGCAGGTCTGAGGCACCCTTCTGACTAAACGAAAGCCTGTGTGAGCTGGACTGTGGAGTCTGTTTCCAGGCTGGGCATCCATACTGCGCGTGGTGAATACTGTAGACCTTTCCACATCCCGTGCTTGTTTATCAGTGCCCAGCTTGGCACTGAGCAAAGCTGTAGGCATGCACACTCACATCAACACGTACAGTGCCAATACTCCCAGAGACACAGTGCTGAAGGTTGCTCACGACCCTAAGTTATCAATGGAACAGCCCGGACACTTGGGTGGCATCCTAACCTGCCTTGGGACCTTTCAAATTTCCCTGTGCAAATGCATTCTCTGGAGACTGGCCAGAACCAGATGCTGGTTCCTTGGTTCTGGGGCAGAGCCTGCATTTCTGAAAGCTCCCGGGTGAGGCCGGCAGCTTTATTTAAAGACTCCATTTTGAACAGCAATGTCCCAGATGCAAATTATCCAAACTGTACCCACTAACCCACAGACAGCAAAAAAAGAGAATTCATTTCAGATCGACAACAATACTGGACAATCAAAGGCAAGACACTGAGCACAAGAGTAAAGTCTCCAGCTAATTAGACAGGACTGGGTCCCTGATGGTGCTGCCAGAAGACGCCGAAACACACATTGTATTTGAACAAGGAAACCCCCAATGCCCCACAAAGTCTGTCAGACACAGCAGAAGCGTGGCTTGCATTCATATCAAGATGTGACCTTTATCTAAAAGACTTCCAGGTTTTACCAGCATACGTGTCTCTTTAACTCAGCTCTCACAGAAAATTAAAGAAAAAAGATAAGCTCCTGGCCACTGGCCTGCAGTTTTCTTGTTCTGCCCTATAAAACTAAAGGCGATTTATAATAAATGTGTACAACAAGAGTCTTTGTATGTGGAAGGCTTCCATGCCCTAGGCAGCGTAGCTCATTTTCTTTATGCAATATTCAGCAGACAAAACCTCCCACTAGCCCAAAGACTGCAGGGCGATTCCCTGGCATTTACTGGACTACTGCATAAAGAGATTCAACTTACCCCCTCCCACCTTGGTTCCTTTGCCCTCAAACTGCCAGCTGGTGGGGGCGGGGATGAGCAAACAGCATTAGCCTGCACTGTTAGGAATTCTAACAGAACCAACGCAGCGCTGCTCTGTGACATGCTCAGCCCTCGCTCCGCAGCTGGAATGCGGGGAGGGGCAGGGACACTATATGTTTCAGGATGAAGGCAGAGTCACTGGGCAGTGGAAGGGAGGATCAAAGGAAAAGCTAGTTGTCTAGCATCTTCCACAATTGCAGCTACAGAAAAAGCATCAGAAACCCGTGCTTAAACTGGTACTGAATCCATGGGAAGGATGCAGCAGAGATAAGCAGGTAGAGCTTAAAAGGGGAAGCCAAGAGAAGTTCGGGGGTGGGGGGTGTTCTCCCTCATCTCTAGCCTGTTACTGATCTGTCTCGACTCTGATCATTTGCCTTTTCCAGAATGTCACATGAACACCTGCGTTTTTGAAAGTATGAACAAACACCTGGTGTTCATAAGCACGAGAAATGTTAGGAAAATGCAGAAGAAAACCACGAGGAGTTACCATTTCACATACTTCAGAACGCTAAACGCAGTCAACAAAAACCCTCAGACAAAACTCTGGTAACAGTAGCACTGGTGAAGAAGCTGAGCAGCTGAATGCTCTCTGGCTTTGCCGGGGGCTGCGGTGTGGCACAGCTGCCTCACAGAGCATCTGGGCTGTTTCTGAGCAGGTGCTACCACTCAGCCAGGAGTCCCACCCCTGAGCATTTATTCAGGAGGGGTGGAAACAGGTTCACGCAGAAACCTGTGATGTTCAGAGCAGGTTCATTCATGGGTCACGATTAATTTCCCTTTTAAGAAGCATGTGCAGCTGTCTTCTGATGGATTCCCCAAACATTTTTTGGCTCATCTCACAAACCTAGGCACATCAGTCGTTTTTCAAAAAATAGTTAAGAGATCACCAAATAAAACCACTTCAGTTTCTTGGTGGCCATGAGACTCCACTCTCAGAACCTTGTGGTTGACGCTGGGTCCCCAAAAGTGCTGCTGCAGGAGCTGACATTATGATAACCATGGCCAGGGCCACGAGGTACACAGCAACAAGATGAGCTCTGAATACTGTCTGCTCCTAACGATGTTCTCCTCATTTACTTTGCTTTTCCTAGGCCATCTTGGACACCCCAAAGAGAGATCAGCTACACCAGAGGACTACAGAGATTAAAACAGATGTACTCTGAGCCAGTATTTTGATCCTTTAGTGCTGAATTTAAACAAAAGCATCTTTTATTGTTACCAGGACCCATTTGATCTTCACAATCAACCGGAAGTTCCTCATTTGAAGGGCAGTGTCACTTTAGATGGATGTTGGCATATCACCATATTGCACCTGTGTTTATAAAAGATTTACTGGAAACAGCCATGTGGCTTTCATTTATATCTTGTATAAGGCTGCATTTGTCTAACAATGACAAATTGAGCAGCTACAACAGACGGAATTCCCTACAAAGCCTAAAATACTCACTGTCTGGCCCATGTACAGAAAAGGTTTGCTGACTTCTGATCTAGAAGAATGGTCTTTCTTAGTGATTTTATTAATATGAACTTCTATTGTATAGCTAGTAAACAATAACACTGGGCAGCATTTTATATCTTCAAAGCATGAAGTCATTGTAGCACTCTCCCGGCCAAACTGACTTGGGTATTATTAACTCTTTGTATAGACAAAAGAGGTGCAGAGTGAAAGAGTGAAATGAATGGATTGCCAGGGGCGAATACAGAATCTGTACCTGTTTTTTTCTCCAAATCATCTGCTTTTTTCACAAATAAACTGATGCAACACCCTCTCCCACCAAGAGCAAACTGATCGGTTTAGCAAGTGAGCTAAGATCAACTTGTATTTTCACCTGCTTAGATGCTACTCTGAGGTCACTCAGCTAAACTTCCACTTGCAGATCACGTACGAGGCTCAAGTCCTCCGAGATGATGTCACCATTTGCTCTTACTCCTGACTGCTTAACCTACCAAAAAACTCTTTGTTACAACCTGCATTCCTTCCTAATTGTGCTGATCATCTGGGTTTCATGGGACCTACAGCTTAGATAATATCTGCAGCCTCCTTCAAGAATGGTTTTACAAAAACCATGTGTACTCATTTCTAGGGCTTTTCTTAAGGGTCTTGCAGGGGGCCCTAAGTTTTAAATTTCTTCTATTCTCTGTCGTGTTTATCTTTCCACCTCAAAGAAAGGACACTCATGCTCCTAAATGGAGTTCCTAGCAAAGACTGAAGCCCTGTGGCTGAACAGACTGGTTACTGAAATCTGCCACCCCATCACCTCTCAAAGCTACAAAACTATTTTTGTCTAGTTCGCTCAGCCTGAGGATGTGGGTCAGACAGAATTAGCATTACTTGGAAAGTTGGTAGAAATGCAAGTTCTCAGGTACCAACCCAGACCTGCTGAGACTCAGAAGCTTGGAAGACTGGGTACAGCGGGCTCTGTTTTATAGATTTCCAGCTGACTCAGGTGTTTGCTCCCGTTTGAGCATCTGCCAGACCACAGACGTTCTCTGGCCCACTCTCGTGACAGCTAAGTTGGTTCACCAGCTTGACTGGCTTCAGAGCTCCCTAGAGGGTTAGTAAAGTACTTCTGGGTGTGTCTGGGTGGGTCACAGAAGTGTGATTTGGGTACTGTGTCTGCTTCTTGGCCTTTTTCTCTGGCATTGTTCTGGCAGTCTGCTTCTATGAAATATGCAGTTTTATTGGCCAAATGATTCTGCCATGATTTCTGCTTGGAGCCACCAAACCATGAACTGAATCCTTGAAAACCTTGAGCCAAATAAAAGCTCTCCTTTTACATTGTGCCAGGCACCTATTCAGAAATGGGAACACTGATGAATACAACTCCTGTACAATACAGTTTATATGTGTGTGTGTGTGTTATTATATGTGTAATATATATATATTTGCTTTTTTTTAAAGAA
This sequence comes from Petromus typicus, assembly GCA_004026965.1. Taxonomy (NCBI): domain Eukaryota; kingdom Metazoa; phylum Chordata; class Mammalia; order Rodentia; family Petromuridae; genus Petromus; species Petromus typicus. The sequence continues at coordinate 8,313 of PVIR01009065.1, read as the reverse complement.
GGGAAATTACATCATTAAAGCAGATTTACAATTTTTTTTAGAAATACAATAATCCAGTGGTCAGTTTTAGTGGCAAACAAGTCCAATTATATCATTTCAGAAATATGGCACGTATACTGTTATGGTTTATATCTAGATGCTCCCCAAAGCCTCATGCACCCATAGGTGGGGTTTTTAGGAGGTAACTGGATCATGGGAGTGTGATATTGCATTAGCCCACTGTTGGGTTGACAGCTGCATGTAAAGCTGGGTGGCAAGAGGTAAGGCATTGTGGGTGGGGCCTGTATACGCCTCCTTCCTTGATCACTTCCTGCTTTTTGCCTGCCATCCCATCAACTGTTTCTTCTCTGCCATGTCTGGTTTGAAACCAGCCAACTGGAATGAAATGAAATTTCTACAAACCAAAATAAACCTCTTCCCCTTGAGCTCGTAGATGTTAAGTGTTTTGTCCTAGCAACAAGAAAGTAACTAACACACATACTGTGTCAGGCTTCTCCTAAAGGACAGAAGTGAGTTCTCAGGCTCAGAGTCTACTTTGATGACTTCTGACTGCACTTAACTCATTACTTAAGTGAACTCATAACTTATTAAATGAATGGAAAATGTGTATTTTTAAACTCCTGATATATTCAGAAGACTACCTCAGTAATTCCAAACTGCAAATCAGCTTAAAATTTGAAGAAATTTTCCACAAGGGAGCTAAATTACTTACCTCAAGCAAAATTCCTTATTTTTAAAGAGTAGTGGTTGGACCAAATTGATTCTTTTAACTAATGGAGTCATTTTCTTACTTTAACCACCAATGACCTCTAATTGTAATACCCAGTCTTTCTATATACCCATTGCCTCAATTTGTCCCCACACTTCTTTTTTCTATTTACCAAAGATATATTTAGCCACTAGTTAGTTAATTAATTAATAGCCAGGGTCTCACCATGTAGTTTGGGTTGGCCTTGAACTCATGATAAAACCCAGGTTAGCCTCTTGTTTTCAGCTGTCCTCCTGCCTCAGCCTCTCAAGTACTGGAATGAGATATGTACCACTACATCCAGCTGCTAATCGGAATTTTTGTATAAAATAAGCACGGTTGCCTCTCAGAGCTCATATACATTTAACCCCCATCAGCAGCCGCAGCAGAGATCCTTAACATTGTAGGGGGCCTGTGTGGCCATATGTTGCACAAATGTGTGGTTTCCCTTGGCCTTTTCTCATTTATAAAATACAGATAATAAAACCTGTTCCTAAAGGTTGTTGTGAGGACTACATTACAAAACAAAACAAAATAAGCTAATCTAATTTAACTAGCAGAGTGCCTGGCAAATGATGGGCACTAATGACACTGTGAAGCTGCTGGAAATTCTGCCATGAATTCTATAGTGGCTACTTGCTGGCTCACATGTCCTGGCCCCACCACAGCCCATATGACAACAATGCCTCTGGCCCGCATTCTGTGTGAGATGGGCCTCAGAGAGTCCATCAGATCAAAGTGGATTCTGAAGCTAAGAATTAGGGGAAAGAATGAAACCAGGAAGAAATAAAAGTTAGGAGTGTATTGTGATACTGTATCAGCTCCTATTCTGTGTCGAGGTTCCGTTCGGCAATCAAATTGTCTCTTGCTGTCAGATTGCTCAAACTGCGTTCTGTGCCTGTGACCAGTGATCTTCATGTGACAGCGTTAGCTGGCTCACCGTCTGGAGGCTCGGTCCACGACTGGCTCCCCTGCTGTGGCGTGAGGTAAGGCAGCAGACTATAGCAGAAAGTGCACGGCAGAGGAGTATGATCATCAACCAGTGTCCCACACCCTGTGGCCTGAAGACCCCCTACCAGGCCCCATCTCTTCAATGCTCCAAACCATCCTAATACCACTAAGTCAGAGACCAGCTGTTTAACACATGTGCCAAACCAAGGCAATCTTTCAACACCTGTGACCCTGTGACCTCTCAGGGGTGCAGACCCCAGTCTGAGGTCAGCCTCAACTTTCATAGCATAGGACACCAAGGCATCCACTGGCAGTGGTGGTGCTGCACCTTACCCCATCTTCAGGTGGAGCCTGCTAAGTGGAGTTTCCCAAAGGGGAGAAGTCCTTAGACAAGGAATCGAAAATCAGCCTGTTAGGTTTGAAGATTGCCATCCATCAAAGGCTGATTGAAGAAGAGATTTATGAAAAGGCTTGTGCCGTTTCACCCGCTGAGTCTCATTTTTCTCTAAGATATATGAGACCAGGGTGGAAATAGTAGCAATAACAACAGGAATGCTTACCTAGTGTTTATGAGCTGTGTAGAGCAGGAAAACAAAAATACTCTGAATATTAGACATGGGAGAATTTGATAGAACTGATCACATGGGTGAAGGAAGAGTTGAAATGCAAATGGGACAATGAGGTGCTCAGACACCAGCCAGAGCGGGGAGCCATTATCACTTCGGGGCTGAAGGGCCCAGGGGAAGAGCTGGTAGAATCAGGGTCCCTGAGCTGGGGCTACTCAGAGAAGCCATGCTATTGGTGTTTTGTGCAGAGGTAGTTGGAGCTCTGAGGAAATATAGCTGCCGCGGGTGACAGAATGCAAAGTACAATGGGAAGAGGTACTGTGGCTACTCCTTCCTTCAGCGCCTCCTACTGGCTGAATGCTGGCAAAGCCTGGAGACATTCTTTTTTTTTTTTTTAGGTTTTTTGAGACAGGGTCTCGCTTTGTAATTCAGGCTGGCCCTCAGCTCAGCCTCAAATTCACACCACAATCCTCCTGCCTCTGCCTCCCAAGCGCTGGGACTACAGGCGTGAGCCACCACGCCCGGCACTGTGGTATGGGGTACTGGTTGCTGCTGGGTGCACCCAGTATTGTTATGTGGTTACCGGGGAATCGAACCAGGGTCCTTGCGCTTGCAAGACAGGCGCCGGAACCACTGAGCTAACTCCCCGGCCCAGCCTGGAGACATTCTTCATTAAGAAGCCAGCAGTAAGGACAGGAACAGAAATGAGGGCCAAAGAGCCACTGTGCAAACACTATTCTCAGCTCTTGACAGGAATCACTCATTACTCCTTGGGTGCTGGTAATGTTATCTGATGAGCAAACTGCATCCTGAGAGGGGTAAAACTTGCCCAAGCACACAAACAGTGGTGGGGCTGGTTTTCAAATCTTAAATATACACTCTGCCCCATTCAGTGTGTGGCAAACAAAAATGAAAGCCTCTATTGTTGCAGATACCATGTGTTTGTTGTTGAACAATGCAAATGTCTTAAAGGTTTAGTATTCAATATTGCAATTTGGCTGTTTACCCAAAGGAATGTACCCAGTGTTCTTGGTCAATCTGAACATTGCCTACAGTGTATAACCTCTAAACTAGGGCCTTCCTCATTCAGAAAAACTTCCTAAAAGTGTGCTTTCTTTTGTAAGTATGCTCATGAGGTTCCAGGAAAACAATTCCCTGCTATCTTTCTTCCCTAGTTGATAATTCATCAAGAAACTACTAAATTTCAGACAGGGTATGATGGTAAATATTCAATAATTGACTTTTTTTCAATTCTTACCTCTCTTATGTAATAATTATTATTAATTACTGATGCCAGCAGAAACCTGATAGTGGAAGGGCCTAAGGGAAGCACATTTCAATAACTACCTGTCAGCAGTCATGCTGTGACACCCCTGTGTCGTTCCACCCAACAGCCATGGCAGACATGACTAACAGACCACAGAGCTAACAGATCACCAAGCCTGGTGTTGGTTCCAGAGTTCTTCACAAATTGGCATCCTAAGCTTGTCATGTCATTATGTCAGGGATGCACAGCACTTTCTATTCTGTACTTACTATCCTAGAATGGGATAAAAATGTTCTAAATATAAGGCAAGTGTCCAGAGATTGTTGCATAAACAGTCAGACCAAACTTTTTAGATTCTGAAGGCACATAATAAAGATACTAAGAAATCACCAAAACTTTTGAGAAAAAAGTGGTTCTTATATTTCTTGGTTTAGGGCCAGGGATGTAGCTCAGTGCTGCTATACCTGCCTGGCCAAGTGCAAGGTCTTGAGTTCAATCCTCGGTACCAGAAAAAAAAAAAAAAGTGAATATTTCTTCATTTGTATCTTTTATTAATTACCTTGCCAATATACAATGATTTATTTTTCTTCATAGTCTTATTACCTAGAAAAATTTATTACATAGAAGATTTATCACTAAATACCTAGGATTTAGGGAATACTAATATATATTGGAATTCTTGAACAGTAAGGTATCAGGTTCTATACACTAATGGAAAAATACAAGGTCAACAAGTATACCCATTGGCCCACGTTGGCCAGGTGCATTGCCTGAGATGAATGGAGTAACAGTGAATACTCTGCATGACATTAGGCTTCAGTTCAAACAGCAGAGAGAAAAACACCCAAGTATTATGACACCACATCATGTTATACATCATTTTGGGAGAAGACACAGTTCTCTGGCAACAAACTGTTCACCCATGAAATAAAATAACCTTCTAGGAAAGGATGATAAATTTTCCACAAACATTATATTTTTTAACTTCACTGGGAGAAATTAATTCAGAAGGTGCACAGCAACTTCCGGAGGTGTAGCCTCTGCCCCGACCACCATGCCCAACACCACAGGCTGAGGTCCGCGAGGCTCGGTGTGGCAGTGTGTGGAGGGACAGATCTCCACTGAGGGCTCATTAGTGCCTGGCTGCCTGTGCCAGGCCACTTTCCATTTATAATCTCACAAGCCGGCTGCACGTAAGTTCTAAAGCTCCCATCTCCAGCCAGAAGACACCGAGGCACAACAAGTATAAATTTCCTGGAGCAACATGGCCAGGGAGAGGCAGAATCCAGAGTTCATTAGATTGCACCCAACTCCAGAGATCCTCCCAGCAGACCGTGCTCAGAGGGAGAGGCGGGTACAGAAGGTGGAGGACAGGGCAGGAGAGATATAATCTGGGGAGCAGCAGGGGTCCCCACCATGCTAACTGTAGCAGGCTTAACAAGACCCCAAAGAGACCACTCCGAGCACGACCTTCCAGGAAGAGGCTCTTTGGAGATGTGACTAAGCTAAGGCTTCTGATGTAGGGGATCAAATGGTCAGTGAACCCAGTCCTGAGTGCCCCAATAGTCAGGAGAAATGACACGTTGAAAGGGCAGAAGGCAGTGTGGAGATGGGTGCGGAGATGACCCGCTGGGGCCTCCATCACAGGTGCCACTGCAAGCGGTGGCTGGAAAAGGAAGAATGGCCCCCTGCAGCTTCAGCAGGGTATAACCCTGTGACCTGGAACTCTGCCCAGGAGGCTGATGTGGACTTTCTGGCTTCCAGACTGTGGCAACACAATCCTGCTGTTTAAGACGATGCCCGTGGTCATTGTGATAATGTCATTTGTTAGCAGCTGCAGTGTACGGACACAGTGACTGCTGAAGACAGGCTTGCTCACACATCTTGCTTTGGCCAGTGAAAGGTGAGCAGAAGTGGGGAACCGTCTCACCCACTGCCAGGCAGGAGTTTAAAGGGTACAGCTGGCAACACTCTTGTCTTGACTGGGACTGGATCATTTGGACACAGAACAAAGACAATTATCACGAAAGCTGTATCTTTGGACAACCTACACCAGACGTGGAGCAAAAAGGAGTTGTTTTAGGTTGGGTAAATGTTACTGTAGCACAAGCTGGATGACAGAAATAGGGACAGAAAGGCTAACAGAACAGGTGGGGTTGGGGCTAAGTCATAGGATGCCACATAACACTTGTACAGGACTTTAGGGCTACACGGCCAAGTGCTTTCTGGGACTCGGGGGTTGTTACAATCACTTTCCTGTTCCACTCAGGACATCCTGCGAGGTCCAGGGACCAGGAAGTTCTTGTTTAGGCTTGGACTGGGGGCCAAGCACAACAGCTGACACAAGATGGGGACCAAGGGGACGCAGAATGCATCCTCAGAGAGGAAGAGGGGACTGTGACAGAGGAAGGAGGAAGAGAAGGAATTCCAGCTTGACACCTCAAGTTAGGGCTGGAAAGATGTGGCCTTGGGCCCAAAGAAAGCCAATGTTACATCACATCCTTTAAAAATACACAGGAATGAGTATGTCTAAACTCGAGCTTCGAACTCACAAATAATCGAAAGCTGGAGAATTATAATGGCCTTCTGGTTATTGACAGCTTTTTCTATTTTCCTTATTGTACATTTAATAGATTTTTTTTGTACACTCTCTAAGGGCTCCAAGGTTCAAGAGAATCATAATTAAAGGTAACTAAAGTTTTGTGGTTTTTTTTTTTTTTCTAGAACCAACAATTGAACTCACTTGCCAGGCAGCTGGAAGCACTACTGAGCTACACGCCTATGTCGGGTCCCGTTCTGATGGCTGTTCATCTGGCATCGAACCACGGGAGGGGGTCATGGTGGAGAAGCCTTTATTGCCAGCGCTCTCAGCCCTTATATACAGCCCCACTTCCTTGTTTTCAACCTCCCCAACCCAGCCCCATAGGGGGTAGTCTTTGTCTATTTGTTTTCCTTTAATCACTGTGGCCAGGAGGGGCCGCTGTTTAGCTGTTTACCTGCTGCCTTATACTTCCTTGATGGAGCCAGCGTTGTTTAGCCTCAGGGGACCCCACACGCCTAGGTCAAGGGTGACTTAAGTTGTGAGGACTTGTGGTACATACCATCTTCTCTAACTCTCTTTTGAAGGATGCTCTAATTTGTACAGTACAGTTACGTATATGCATTATCTTCTATTTTACTTTCAATACTTAGTGAATTTAATGATCAGTATTAGGTTTTTATCTTCCTTAATAAACATCTTCTACAGCTTTTCTTTTTTTTTTTTTTGGGAACACACACTTTATTGAGCCTAATTGTAGACAGCTATTAAGGTGGAGTGGGGGGGGCGGGGGGGGCGCAGTCTAGCTTAGGTTATGGAAGGAAGGAAACTACAAGATTAGAGGCCCTGAGAATCATGTATCATCTTGAACAACTGCATGGAGGTGAAAGAAAACACAATGATGAGGCCGATGGTCAAAGTGATGCTTAAGACCAGAGCGCTGACGTTCAGGCACTTGGCGGTGGAGGCATAGCTCTGGGCCCCAATCACGTCACCCACAATCTTCCTGTCCCTGGACTTTATTGAGTAGGCGAAGGCTATGAAGCCTAGGCAGCACATGTTCATGAAGATTCTACAGCTTTTCTTATGTCAATAAAAAAGACAAAGCAACTCTTAAGCTAGAAGCTATACAAGACAAATCAAAACATATTCTTTACACAAGAAAGGGACCTAGATTCCTGGTGCCAGAAAAAGCTATGTTGGCAGGCAAGTACATTTAGGGCCTATGTGATTTCCATGACACTATTTAATTTTCTCCAAGTTATACAGGCAACCAAAAATATCCTTTGGATTGGTCAATAAATTGGTCAATGTCCTTTGGATTTGTAAAAAAATTGGTAAATAAATATATGTATATACACATATATGTATGTATATATACATATATACTGTATACATATAGTGTGTATAATGATATATACATATATAATGTATATATATACATATATAATGTGTGTGTATATGTGTGTGTGTGTGTGTCTGTGTGTGTGTGTATATATATATATATATATATATATATATATATATATATATATATATATATATGTGTGTGTGTCCCCACATTATTGGAACCTTCATGGAATCTTTTCCTTCAAACACCAGTATTGATATGCAGTTCAAAAGCTTTCCGGGGAAGTTGGGCAAGATTGGTGTTCTTTACAGTCTGACCCATGAAGGGGTCACAAACAGCCTTTAGAAAAGTTAAACAACTGAACAGCACAGCAAAGGAAAAAGGAAAGCGAACACATACCGAAGGTAAGTATTGTGTGAAAATTTGCTAATTATAAATGAGGATGAGAATACTGAGTCATGCCATAAGCTATACTTCATGAATTGGGACAAAACAAGTTGAAAATCAAGATATAAAATTAAAGGATTATAAAGAATGTAAGAGTCTACCTAATGTTTCTATTAAAAAATTTAACAGCTGCTATGGTTTGATTTAAAAAATGTCCCCCACCCAACAGATGCATGTATTTTTTTTTTTTTAGGTTTTTTGAGACAGGGTCTCGCTTTTTGTGGTTCAGGCTGGCCCTGAGCTCAGCCTCCAACTCACATCACAATCCTTCTGCCTCTGCCTCCCGAGTGCTGGGATTACAGGCGTGAGGGCCTCTGGAGGGTGATCAGACTGTGCAGGGCACTGACCCCTCAGAGAAGCCTGTTAGGAATGTGCTGTTAGGAATGGGGCCTGGGCCCAGAAGGGGAAGTCGTTGTGTCAGTCTTTCCTCTCTTCCTGGCTCTT
>PVIR01009064.1:0-54495 GCA_004026965.1 Petromus typicus | reverse complement strand
GTGAGCCTCCACCACCATGATTGTACGTGATTACTGGGGAAGTGAACCTGGGCCCTTGTACTTGCAAGACAGGTACCAGAACCACTGAGCTAAATCCCCTGGCCCTCTGGGATTATTTCATAAATCCAAGGTCATCAGCTAGGAAAGTCTTCTACCACTGAGTCATATCCATAGCCCACTTTATGGTTATTCTAGAACAACAAATTTTCTAATATCTTATACTCTTGTGTTTATCCTTATAAGGGTAATAGTTCTTTAAACTTCCTTTCATGATCTGCCATTTCTTGGTTTAGAAATCATGCTATCTTAGCTCCACAAAATATTTGATAAGGTTTCTTTCTCGTTTTCAATTTTGTCAAATAATGGAATAAAGAAAAGGATTATCTGTTCCTTGATCGTTTTGTAAAATGCATCTGGAAAGCTGTCTAGACCTAACATGTACTATATGTGGAGCAGTAAAGAGGAGTCTGATGACTGTTTTAATTACTTTATAGGTATAGCCATTTGAATTTGTGTGATCACCTAATTTCTTCTTTATAGAACTTATGAACTTTAGAACTAGTTAATAAACATGTGAGTGAAAGAAAGATCAAGTAAAGGTGCCTGCAAGTTGAGACTTTAGATCTGTAGCCAAATGGACTTGTGTAGTCTACCCCTAAATTAACTAAGCCTCTTATTTTATGATGGATTACAATTCACCTCCGAGTGGTGAACTCATCCTGTAAAGTGAAAATGGATGTGATGGGAATGTAGCACACCCTAGCAACCCTACACATTTCCCAAATGAAACCCCATCACTTCTCAGGGAGAAGTGACTTAAGGGGTAATAATAAGCTAAATATGTTGAAAATAAGACCAGAGCAAAGAAATCTCACAATTTCCCTCACAATTTCAGGCTTTTTTTTTTTAATTGTAGGCATTTATATTGTTTCCTCTAGTAATGTTCTCATTTCTTCTTAGGTTTGCTGCAATATATTTATTTATTGTGTTGCATTACGCTTTGAAATTTTATAATATTTTGCCATTTCTCATTCATACTTTGCTTTGAATTTAGCTCTAGTCCTCTTGATGTATTTCCAGTACTTTTTAAGTCTTAGTCTTTCTAAGGAATCATTTCTTTTTTTTTTTAATTTTGATCAGAATTAACTTCTTTTTTTTAAATCTTTATTGGCATATTACATATACACATCATGATTGCACTCTACAATGGGGATTTGTACCAGTATAAGACACAACTTAATTCTCATTTTTTCCCATCGCCCTACCCACCCTACCACCCCCCCATATACATTTCTGTTTCACATTTTTTCTTTGTTTGTGATCTATCTTCTTCATTTATTTCTTTATATGTCTTCATTTCTAATTTATTTTATCTTTACTGTTTTCCTCTTTCTGAATACATATATTATTTTTGACTTCTGATGAATGTATTTAATGCAGTACATTTCTCTCAACATTCTGCTATCATAAATCCTTATTTTGTAATTAAGATTATAAATGTCACCATTTTAAAATTATTTCTTTTATAATCTAAGGATTATTTAGTAGTATGATTTTAGCTCCTAAGTATTCTAGATTTTGACCTTTTCTTTAAAATACGCATTCCTAATTTTGTGTAGTGAAAGGACATAATTTATAGAATAGTGACTAGGTTCTCTTGAGGCTATCTTTGTGAAATTGTACATAGTCAATTTTTCATACTATTCCTTGAGTTCCTGAAAATAACATGCATTCTTTATTGGTTAAAGATAGATTTTTTTCTGTATATCAGTTATCATCATATCATCCTATCATTTAAATTATCTCATCTGTGTCTCATTTTTCCCCTTTCCCTTTTGATTGCTAGCTGCCCCAGGTAACAGTTTCCATCCTTTGCTTTCCACCAGCTTTTCTCATGAGGCTCATCTGCTGTTGGATTCAGTCACCCTTCTACTGACTCTTCAGTGGAGCAAAACCTGAGACCCACAACCCTGCAGGTCTCCATCTCATGGTTCCAGGGACATCTGCAGGCTGATACAAGGATGTGGATCTCTGGACACCTAATACATTTAAGAGAAGCTGCCTTTAATTTGTACTTTCTGAAATAATTTAAATGTTTGAGATTTCTCTTGAGTAGAAAATGTTTAATCATAATTCATTTGCTTTTATTAACACTAATGAGCTTTTAGTGAACAAAAAGTGCATGACTATGCTTTCCATGCAAGCAGTGAACTCTAAAAATTCTGGGATAAGCAAGTGAATATGCAAATAAGATCTATTTTCAAGCATTAAATGCCAACTTTCAGGTGGGCATTTATAAATATTGTGATGAATAAGTATCTCATTTTGTTTGAATAAATATTTACTTAATTGACAATTATATATTTGCAATGCCATTTCATTGCCTTTTATTTATGCTCTGTTCCTGTGATGTTTGTTTCTTTTCTTCAATTAATTTCTCTTTAATTATATAAAAATAATATATTATGTAAAACTACCTTTTATATTTCAATTGTATCTGGTGTTTGTTTATTTGTTTGTTTTGTTTTGTTTTTTTGATACAGGGTCTTGCTTTGTAGTTCAGGCTGGCCCTGAGCTCAGCCTCCAACTCACACCACAGCAATCCTCCTGCCTCTGCCTCTCGAGTGCTGAGATTACAGCTGTGAACCACCACACCCGGCACTGTGGTAGGTGATATTGATTGTTGCTGGGCATGAGTCTCCACACCCAGTATTGTTATGTGGTTATCGGGATTGAACCCTGGCCCTTGTGCTTGCAAAACAGGAGTCAGAAGCACTGAGCTATATCTCCAGCCCTCAATTGTATCTGTTTAAAATATTTTAGCTTTGCTGCATTCTCATTCTGATAAATATTTCTATAATATTTTGACATATAGAATTCTTTAGTTTTTATATTTTTACCCATATCTGCTTCTTCCTTATTTCCTGTGATATTCTCAGCTTTACAAAATATTCTATTACTGACTGGAGGAAATATTGAAGATTTAGAAGTACCTGGTTAATTATTAGTTATTTTTTGTGGAGTTTGACAAATGTTTCATGAATTTTCCACATGTAGGATACTTTTCCCCCTGTATAATATTATCTTTTGTGGCAAATTCATAAGTTTCAGTAACTAATTGTTAGTATCTCTTTTCAGCTGAAATAGTTTGAAAAAATGACATTTCTACAAACATCCTCCGAAGCATATATAAAACCACTGTTAATAGATCACATCACACTTTTATAAGTAGCCTTAGAATTCAGCAACAAAGTTTTGCTAGTCCTTACAAGTGGACATGCAGAGACAAAAGAAATGCAGCCTATCTGCTATTAAGATGCCAGATCAGTAATCAATGAATTAAGGTTTGTGGGACAAATTCAAGCCTGGATATGCAGTAAGGAAAAAAATATGCCTATTGTGCAGAGTTAATTTCATGCTACGAGGCTAGAGTTGAATGGATGGGACAGAGACCCCATAATACATGAAGCCAGTATTATTTCCTATCTAGCTTTTTTGACTAAAGATACTGCCCATTCTTGTGCTAGACTCAAACATTTGAAGGCGCAGTTTAGGCTTTATTTATTTATATATTGCTTCATATTATAGCATGTAGTTGACTTTTATCACACTTGGAAACAATAAACCATTTGAAAATAAGAAAACATTTTTGATGAAGGCTGTGTTGTTTATTGCTATTAGGAAACTATATAATACTCTCAAATAAGATATTGATTCAATCACCTCTGACTTTATCAGTACACTTTTTTCTTTAAAGATTAATCTGATTTCCCAGAACACAGAACATAATGTCAATAACTTAGAGTATAGGCTAGAATTCCTCTTTGGGCTATGAAATTAAAAGTTTTATCAGAATATTATGCCTCTGTGCTTTACCTTATGAAGGCCATTATCAAAATTAGTGCATGGAGTAAGGAAACAAATTTTATATATATGGGGGGGTGGTAGGGTGGGTGGGGCTATAGGAAAAAATGAGAATTAAGTTGTGTCTTATACTGGTACAAATCCCCATTATGGAGTGCAATCATGATGTGTATATTTAATGTACCAATAAAGATAATTAAACAAAAATTAGTGCATGGTAATCACAGAGTATTTACTAAACACACAAAAATAACTCAGAAGAAATCCTTTGGGACCTAAATTAATACCAATAAATTTTTAAAAGTACCTTAGTAATGTGTTCTAAGAAATAGTTTTGCATGGGAGGGTTACCGAAAAAGGATATTTAGCAATGTGTAACTGTATCCAACTCAGTGCATGCAGTTAGGTCCTGGAAGGATCTGAACTAACTTCTTCTTCTAAAGCCCAGAAGAAATTTTAATATTAAAATACTAATCTGGGAAATATCCTTTCTGCATATGATGTCAACATTACACAAAGGTAAATTTTAATTGGAAAATGGCAGAGAAAGGCATAACAGTTTCTCATTTGACATTAAATACGAATTTAAAATGCAGTGTAAATTCCCTAAATAGTGTTTAATGTTCTGTTCCATTTTGAAAACGTAAGATTTTATTTTTGTATTCTGCTTTTGTTTTCAGAAAATGCTTTATGACATGCTAAAGATGTGAGTTTTTGAAAACCAACATTCTTATCAGTCACTGACCTAAAATTCTGATAATAATATTTTTAAAAAAATTTTATTGAAATGGAATGAGTTTATTTTATTAGTGTATGTTTTCACTACTCAATGAACACTCACATTCCTCATGTGGAATTTGTACCTGTCTATAGCACACCTTAATTCTTTTTTGTGCTCTTTTTTTTTCATCCCTTCCAACTCTGTTCTCTTTCTCCATTTACAAAAGCTTTATTTCCATTTAACTACTTTTTTTCTCTAAATCATTTGTCCTCTTCTTCTTTCCCCTCCCCCATTTCTTGATCCTCCTTATTTGAATGAGTCCTTCCTATTCTTTAATATCTATCCACTATTTTGCTCATTATTCATACTTTGGGTTTTTCACACAACAGAATCAATGAAATATTTAAACTTGTGTGTCAGATTTATTTTACTTTAGATTATGGTCTTGAACTGCATCTTTTTAATGAAAAGTGTCTCAAGTACATCCTTCTATATGACAGAATAGTATTCCATTGTATATAAATACCACATTTTCTTTATCATTCATCTGTTGATGTGTATATGGGCTGTTTCAGTTATAGCTATTATGAATTGTGCTATTATAAATATGGGGGTGCATGTGTCATATGTTGACTTCAACTTTTTTGCAAAGATAGGAGTAGTAGGATCACATTGAGCATCTAGTTTTATTTTTTGAGGAATCTCCATACTGATTTCCATAGTGATGGTACTAGTGTATCCTTCCATACATAATTGAGAAGAATTCTTCCTTCCTCCTTTCCTGCAGCCTCTCCACCATTTGTCATTGGTTGATTTTTGAAGACAGTATCTTTCTGGAATGATATGAATTCTCATTGTTTTAATTTGCATTTTTAGAATGGCTAGAAATTGTCAACATTTTCTTATGCATTTATTGGCCATCTGTATTTCTTCCTTTGTAGTGGCTATTCATTCCAGATACTTATTTTTGGATTGACTCTTTAAATTGGAGGCATTTAATTTTGGGAGTTCTTTCTGTAGTCTAAATAGTAGTTCTCTGAGGAGTAATTGACAACTTCTTTTTCCTATTCTATAGGTTGTCTCCTCACTTTGTTGGTTGTTTCTTTGTATGAAACCTTTTTTTTACTTGATGTGACCTCATTAATTGATTTTTGGTTATATTACCTCTGTAACCAGGATTTTGTTCATAATATCTTTCCATATATATATATATATATATATATATATATATATATATATATATATATTCAAGAATTTTCTATAGTCTATTTTCCAGGAGACTGTTTGCATTTTAATGTTTAATTTTTGATCCATCTCAATTTTAGATTTGTGCATGGTAAGATATATTGGTTCCAGTACAGTAATCGACATGTGGACAAAGATAATTTTAATAAAATATATTTTTGAAAATCAGTCAATAACTTTTCCTCTAACATGAATCATGTTGCACATTCATTTCATACTTTTTAAAAGTAAAAATTAAATGATTTGAAGGGCTTGTTTGTAGATCAGAATTTTAGTCCTTTGTCATCCTTTAGAAACAGCCATATAAAGACATTACTTTATCTTATCTTTTTATTTTTTGAGATGGGATCTCACTTTTGTATTCCAAACTGGCCTTGAGCTCAGCCTTGAACTCACAGCAATCCTCCTGCCACTGCCTCTCAAGTGCTGGGGTTACAGGCGTGAGCCACCACACCCAGCATTGTGTTATGTGGTACTGTTGCTTGTGGGTGTGACTCTCCATGCCCGACATTGTTGTGTGTGGTTCTGAGGATGGAACCTGGCCCTTGCACTTGCAAGGCAGGTGCCCAAACCACTGAGCTAAATCTCTGGCCCTGATTCAGCCTATTTTAAGTAAGATTTAAATAAACAATATTCTTTCTATATCATTTGTTTTCATTTTTTAAATCTTTTTGTGTAAGATAATTTAAGAAAATTGTTTTGTATTTATGAAAAGTTATTTATTATAGTGTATTTTTTAATTCTACCTGAAATTATCTGGTAATACTTTTTATTAAAATATTTTACATATATTGTGATATTTTATATTGTTGCTTGAATTTCACCTCCTTGATAACAATTATTATAAATTGTATATATTCACATAGTAATACATATATGTATGTCTTTTATTCACTGTTTGCTCCCCTGAATTTTTCTGTAAACACCACAAAAAATGAGGACTGATATAAATTCTTTATTTATTCAAATCTTTATGGGTATATTATATATACAATCATGGTGACATTCAGCATTGAGAATTTGTATCAGCATATGATATGACATGACTTAATTCTCATTATATCCCTCTCCCTACCCACCCTACAACACCCTTATGCATAGGATTTTCCTTTTTTATTACCATTACATTATTTTTCTTCTCTTTACTTATCCCTACACCCCATTTCCTTTGAAATATTTTCTATTTCACAATATCTACTTTATATTTTAGAACTCATTTACATCTTCATTTTCTCACACCAGAGTAAAGATATGATATTTACAAATCTGTGACCTATTTATTTCAATTATGAGGATGTCCTGAAGGTACATCCATTTGAGTATGAATGACTCAGTCTTATCATTGTTTATGGCAGAGTAATACTCCATTCTATAAAAGAACCACATCATTTTTATCCGATCTCCATTTGATGGACATTTTGGTTGTTTCCAAGACTTAGCTATCACAAACTGAGCTGCTAAATTCTTCCCTATATACTCCACAGTGAAGTTATCTAGTCCTAGGCTTCTCCTTTTTGTGAATTAAATCATTTACTTGTTACAAGTTGAATGGCATTTTTTCATGAGTCCCATTGGTTAGTGTGTGATTTTCTAGGATTTTTATCGATATTTTTGAGATTAAAATGGTTATACTATTTCTTATAAATCCTTTCATTGAAGCATTTTAATTATATTCCATTTTGTCTGCCTTTCTTCACTTTTTGGGTTGAGCCCTGGGCCTCCCACTTGCTGCACTTGTTAAGCACACATTCTGCCACTCAGATACATTGTAGCTCTTATTCTAATTTCTGTTTGTCATAATTTGATATTCATTTTTTAGTCTAGCTGAATGTTTATGAAATACATAGATTTAAAAAGTATCTATATAATCATTTTAATTCTATTTTCTTTTCTATTCTTGATTTCATTTTTCCCCACTATCAACTTTAGTATTTGCTTCATTCTGCTGACTTTCTGTGTAATTTTAATTTGTTTTCCTTGGTACTGAAGAAATACAGTTAGTTTATTACATTTGATTCTGTTACTTTTTAAGATAGGCTTTTATAGCTATGAATTTCTAGTTGCAGTCAACTTTTGAAATATTGTCTAAATTTTCATACGGTGTAAGTTTTCATTCATTTTAAAGTATTTTAAATTGACCTTGTAATCTCTTTGTTCCATCTACTGATTATGAGTGCTTTGTTTAATTTTCAGATGTTTTCGAGTTTTAAAAATGTTTGTTTTTCCTTTCCAGGGCATGCGTGTGTGTATGTGTGTGTGTGTCTGTCTGTGTGTGTGTCTTTTTGTGTGTGTCTGTGTGTGTGTGTGTCTCTGTGTGTGTGTGTGTTTGAGACAGACAGAGAGAGAGAGAGAGAGAGAGAGAGAGAGAAACCAAAGTATATGATGGCTCTGTAATATAATTACAGATTATAATAACTTGTATAATTTTCCAAGCTTTGTATTAGCTAAAGTTCTAATGAAAAATGTGAAATACAACTAACAGATAAAATCCCAATTTAAAATGTTAACATTCCATTTAGAAAAAGTTAACTCTTCTCAAAAGACATTGTCTATGGTTTCTCAGAGTTTAATTTCAGCCCACTTTGAAGGAAATCCATGAAGTAGATTTTTGGTGTTAAAATGAGATATGATGAGAAAGTTGTGTAGTATAATATTAAGTGTAATTTTATAAATTGCTGCTTTTAATTAAGTTATAAAACATTACTTTTTACACAAAATGATATTAGAAGACTTTTTCTTAATTGTTTTCTGTGAGATGTTAATAACTGGTTTATTATATTTCTATAAAAATTAAAAAAATCACAATGGAAAATGTGAAAAATGGAACCTAGTCACACTTTTGATTATATTAGTGTTTTAAAGTTTTCCTTTCACACTTTAGTCTCTTATTTAATGCCTTTTTCTTTTACATTTTCCATCTTTTTTTTCCCTCCATTCTCTTGTTGAAAGCTTTTCTTCAATGTCTGGTGATCTTTAACTGTTTGATCAAGATTAAGGACAAATTAATAAAATGACCTTGGGGGACTCTGGAGTATGTGTCTATGACTGGGCGACCTTTATAAAGTTCAAGTAATACTGAAGTTATCAGAATGTTATCTTTTTGGTTATGACACACTTTAATACCTTGATGTTCTTTCTCGTGTGATAAAAGTTCACTGGGAAATGCTTTTGAATTTTTTTTCTCCGAATGGTAAAGGTCCAGGTGGCCTCCAGAGAACTGAGAGAAAACTTGAATGACGAATGAGGCAGAAGAGAACCAGGAATCCTTAGCATTCAGACCGCAGTGTACTCGTGGTCTATGGTCAATTAACATCTTAGCTGTGCCTAGTATTTCTGACTTCAGATGTCTTTTAATTTTCTTTATCCAAAATAAGCCTCCGGGTATATACAGGGGCGGAAGAGGTTGGTTCCTTATGGAGACAGATGGATAAAGGAATCTAGAGATTTCAAAGCTTTTCCATAGCTTTTCCTCCATTCCTTAACAGCCCATCCCTTTCAGAATGAATTTTGCAATTACCTGGGGCTAACATTTCTTGAATTTTTACAGATTCTGCAATGTAAATCTTATTGGTTCTCAGCTTTTCCCAAGGCCTGCTTGAGATTCAGTTTTCTTAGCTCTGCTAAGTCAATTAGCACTGGTTCATTTGCTTTCCAACTTTCAAAACATTGTTGTTTTATTCTCTCCTGTGCTCTCTTTCCTTGTGGCTCCTAGTGAGGTTTCTGAGGAAATGAAATTAGACGTGTATATTCAATCTACCATCTCATTATCTTCTGCCTCTCAAGTAAAGCACCAGAGATTCATAACTTTTAGAAACCTAGGGTTGTCCCCGTGGCAAGAATTCAAATATATAAACTACATGTACTTTGGAAATGCAATGCATGAAAATTCTTGAAGAAATTATATAAAAATAAAGACACAATGAAAGAAAATAAAGGTTTTGTTGCTTCCAGTTATACTTTAATGAAATTATGAAGATCTACAATATCTATTGTACCTGAAGTCTATAAAGTACTTTTGATTCAAGTCTTAATTTTTGATTTCTATTTATTAAATGTTTAAAATAATTACAGAACATTTCCCATTTAAGCAATAATTTTATTATTTTAAATAATTTCAAGTGAGTTGAGCCTGAAGACCTCTGGTAGCTACAGGCACATTGTGACATAAATTGAGACTGGCATTGCTTGAAAACAAGAGAAGTATGAAACTGAATAAACCTGGCTATGTGGTGTGACTGAATGAGACAAGCAGCACAAATGTACAGTGTCGAAAGGAAATTGTGTTCTGTTGGAATGAAATGAGATGGAAAGTACATTATGAACTGTAACAGAATAATGAGAAAGTTTTCTGCAATAAGTGTGCTCATTTTCTCTAGTAACTTACTGTTGTTTGAATGTTGCCAGTATTTAGGACATCAAAATAAAATTTAAATCTGTCATAATGGGTTATATTTAACACAATGTTACAAAGGAATAAAATTACCCTGCTAGCATGGTTGCTCATCCCAAAAGTTCATAAAGGATGTTGTCTGCCTATTGCGGGGGAATATTTCTCAATAGACATAGAAATTATAAAAATAGGAACTAAAGTTACAATTTTTTATCTGAAAGAGCCTATAATATAGGTCAGTACCTAGAAGCATAGCTGAAGAAGTGTATATCTTTTAAATGTGAGGGGAAGCTATGGGGAAGCATGTAAGAAAACTAAATTAACTAGAATGATACTAGATCAGTTTAAGAGTGAGTGAAGTTGAAACTGGCCTTCATATTTTTTAGGTTTAGATTTATACATTTTACCAACATTTAGTGAGGAATTGCTCATTATAGATTTTATGCTTGATGTCTTGCATATATGGTAAAATAATCACTACTGTTCTCCTCTGAATATATATATTATGTGATAGGAATTATGGTAGGCAAATTATTAATATGCCTTTTAACATTTATGCCTCACAAGAATCATAACTGGCAATCTTCATTACCCCTAATGGCTTTATTTCAATATTTATTAGTGGTGTTTCCCAAAAGAAAAGGAGATCTCATTTTTAATTAGGATAATTCATAGATAATTCATTTCATAAGAAATTATAAACTGTAATGAGGAACCACAAAGGACACTATTGATAAATTGTTGGCAAACCATCACCTCCCTTTGTGTGAAGGTGCATGGGGTAAGGTGAGTTGTGTAAACTTGGACTTTTGGAGAGGAAAGTTGAGGGACAGGCACTGCCAACCTGGTATTTCCCACTTCAGAGACCAATAACAGAAGAATAAATACTTTGATCTTCTTTCCTTCCATCCTCCTAATTTCCTGGTGTGGTTTTCTACTGGAAAAACTCAACCAACAATCAGACGAACTTGTTCATGTAATTCATACAGTTCAGCCAATCAGGGTGGAATAAGGTGGGAGAGGTGGAGCATGGATACATGTAGAGACCTACACAATCTATGTAGTACACAACATATAGTAGGAAGCAGAGAAAAAAATTGGAGCTGGCTATAAATGATTCCAAAGCCCACAGAATTTTTATTGAGTGTTTTCACCATAACATAGTTTTTCTCTGAGAAGATCATAGTTTAGTGAAAGAAATGGCTGTATAAACACCTAAAAATACTCCAGCAACTAAATAAGCAAGTTTATAAAGATGAACTCATATTTTTGACACAGGTCTTTCCTTGGTTCACAAACTCCCAAAATCTTTAGTTTTACTGTGCTTTATAGCATATCTGGATCTTGGAATTCCCTTCAGTCTAAATAAACATTTAAGCCAGTCTAAAATTGTAACTGTAACAATGTCTAGATCCCTAGGGGTTGCAAGTTCACTGCTCTGTGGTATCATGGAAGAGTGACAATGCAGTTATAACCAAAACTTGAAGGACTAAAGCAGACTTTCTCAGAGACTACTTTGAAATGAGTCTAAAATAATCAAGAAACACTAAAAGCTAAATTGACATGACATTCTAAAAATTCCATCAGAAAAGTAAATGAGCAGATCATGCCTACCATATACAGAGCTGAGACCAGACTCTCTGCTACCAAAGTCTGATCTCTAAGAAGCTGGTCTACAGAACACAGATGAAAGAATCCTGAATCTGCCTGGACACTGCGTAATCTAAAGTTAAAGAAAATTCTAGTGGAGGCTTGTATTGCTTTTGACAACATTTTCTCCTTTTCATTTAGAAGCATTAATATTATTCTCTTCTGGCACAGATCGTTCGTAATCAACATGGATTTTTTTCTTTAAAACATGTTAGGTGAAATTTGTGAAAGTCAAAGGAAAGTAGGACTGGAAGCATGATCTTCATTTGTGATACAGTGCAATTTTAATCATCAGATTTATTGATCATCAAAACCTCATGTTAAGTAGTCTTTAGTATCTTCTTGGAATTGATCCAAAACTTGAGACTTTAGTATAGATATTAACAACATCACCACTGAGAAAGCAAGTGGAAAAATAATTCTGCTTTGGTCTCGCCTCAAGACTCTGGTAATCTTATTAACATTCCTTAATTATAGCAGAACAAATCCAAAAGGACTTAAGCACAACTCATGCTAAAAATTCCAAGCTCTATCACTCAGTGAGTGAATACTTCATTTAATTGTTCTGTGGGATTAGGTTTTTCAATAATGGGAATATTTCCCTTCCACTGCTTTCCAGTGATTGCTATCCTTGACTGTAACAGAATCCAATGTGCACCCTCAGTAATAGCATTTAAAGAAACATGAGAACTTTCGTGTGCCAAAAACATTTAAAAAATGAAGTCAAATGATTTTCTACACATCTCTGGAGTCGGTAGATTTGTTAAATGACCATTCAGTACTTAACACTTCCTGCTGAGTGAACTTACTCCTTGTGAATGTAAGAGGCTTGACCAAGATTGTCCTGCTTGTTTTGTTGATTTATTTCCAAACTTTCACATAACAATCTTTCTAAATATTCAAGTTCATAATTATTCAGCTAGTTGGGAATGCTCCTCTATCAAATCTACTCCACCACCTCCAAACTCAATCACTTTGCTCCAAAATATTTTAAATTCAGCATCTTATTGCTTTTCTTTTTGTTACTTTTATAGCTCCAGGTACCACTGACTACTGTCCTAGAACACTGATCAGTCCTCTGGAACACCAAGGAAAATCAACATTTAAAAAATAAATTAAAGAAGATCTTATCTCATTCTGAGATATCTCAGCTTCTTTTCAATCACTTATCAATTGGTATGAAATGTCTAACTCTTGAGTGTTGTTTTTCTTCAAATGTAGCTTCAAAGACACTGAGAACACATTATTGTCTCTATCTATACCTTGTGCGATCTTGATTATTTAGTAAAAATCCATTCCAACTCTGGGATACTGCTCAAAAATAACTTCTGTGAAATGTTCTGTACTTCCAGGCAATGAAGCCATGATATGTCTGTACTCATGTATTATGCACAAAGTTGTAACACAAGTTTGTTGTTGTTGTCGCTACTGTAATATCTTTGAAGGTAAGAAATATGTGTTACTCTGCGGTGTAGTTTTTGTGTTTTCTACCATGGCTGGAACATAATGAACACTTTTATTTCTGTAGAATGACTTGTTTGGTGCATTGCTTACAATAATGTTCTCATAGGAATGGTCAGTTTATATAGATATACCAATTAGTGGTAGACACTTCCAAGAAAGATATTTCATTCTCTTTGGCACTGATAAGGTGTGATACAAATCTATTAACTGGGATTAAGAATGTTGCAGTTTGAGAAGGCATCCCTACATTTAACACCATTTTTCATAGAGATTTGTTAATTGACATCAGCCAGTGGAGTAGTAGAGCAAAAATGACTCCCTTGTAAGCTGCCTTTGGGTGTGCAAGGGATATTCACTGACTCATTGTGTCACTCCATCTTCATGTTTGCCTATTGTAAGACAGAGTGGAGAGACCGTCCAGGGCCTACATGAAATTTCTCATCTTAGTCTTTCTACCTCAAGACCATTAAGATTTAATGAAGTTAAAATCTGTCTCAGGTTTAACTATGAGTGGTCTCAGGTAATTGAAATAGCTCACTTGTAAATTAGTGAGATGGATAGCAGAAAGAAATCTCAATAGGATAGACACTTTTTCAGTCTACTCAGCTTTTTCTGATAAGGTATTAATAACAGGGGTATCTTCGAGTTACATCACAGGTTCATTTCTTTCTCATAACTTACATGTAGAAATTCACTCTAAGCATACCCTCTTGATATAATCAGCCCTGTTGATAAATTTGTGCCTTTCATGTAGTAAATAATCTGCAATGGAAAATCTTTGGGATCCAAAGATTTTAACTACAGCTGCTGTATTCAGTCATTTGATTCAATTGCTTTGTAAGATAATATTTGCCTCCCTCTGGTTTCCAGAACTTTTTGCTTCTAGTGGCCTTTGATCTAGAGAATTTCTAAGCCAGCTAGTCTTTTTTCTGTTTCCTAGTGACTTGTATCCTTCTGTGTAGTTGCTTCTTCATGGTTCTCTGACCCTTCATTATTTGTCTATGTAACCTTGACTGTGACAGATTCATTAAGGATAAAAAGAGAATCTTGATATCTTCCAAATCAATTTTTGGTTAAGTTTATTACAAACAAGTTTCAACTAAATAGAAAACCATGATGTTGTCAAATTGACAAGAAAACTAAATTTTGCTTCTGGATAATGTCAGTGAATAACAAATTGCTTTCTTTTGCCTTTCAAGTGCCTTATGCAAAGACAAAAAGCAATTTGTTTTGGTAACATTTAGAATCTAAATAGGATGGCAAGGTCTTCTTTTAGTGTGTAAGTATCATGACATTGTTAAGTTGAAGTGCTTTATGAAAGAAAGTCTTTCAGTTAATTCATTTATCAAAAAAGTTTGTGTTTAGTGATTTATTTTCTTAGTTCTATTTCAAGCATTAATTTGGGGTTAAGGTTCAGGCAGTAAAATTCTGTTACAGATTTTATTAACTTCCTAAGCATACATCAAAAAATGTTATTCGCCAGAATTTACAGAGTCTATAAAGCATTTTTAAAGGAAAAGCATTTTTCTTAAATTACATAAAAAGCTTAAACTTTGAAGGCTGTATATTAGCTTTAAAAACTAAAAATTATTAAGGTTTGACTGAAAATTTAGCTTTGGTACAAAGCCCAAGAAATATTTACAAAGTTAGTATACCATAAACAAAGACAGTCTTTGAAAAGAAAGGATTTCAAGGCTATATTTTCAAGAATCATATCTATAATTTGTGAAAAGAAAGAGTTTTGTGTCTTTATAATAAATGATTCACAATTATACTATTTTTTTGAGACAAGGTCTCACTTTGTAGTTCAGGCTGGCCCTGAGCTCAGCCTCAAACTCACATCACAGCAATCCTTCTGCCTCTGCCTCCTCAGTGCTGGGATTACAGGCGTGAGCCACCATGCCTGGCACTCACAATTATACTATTTTGAGGAGCACAAAGTTTCTGTAGTAACAGAAAACATGTATGAATATTGAGATATTGAGATATACATTTCACTAGTAACTTCTTTTTAATTAATATATTTTATTAATTTAAAATAAAATGAATTTATTTGTGAGTATATATCTATCCACGAACAATTTTTGTTATTCATTAAAGAGCAATTCAAAATTTTGTTATCTTGTGTAACATTTATTGACACAAAAACATTTAATGTATTAGTGAATAAAGAGATTATGTTTACAAACTATAAATTGGCGATGAGTTTCAAGCAGCCTAATTTTACAATTGTAAACACATGACCATATATGAGAATTTAACAAATTGGTTAAAAAAACAATGATCAAGAAAAACCAAAGAAAATGAGCTTGAGAGCTAGTTTTTTTATGAGTTAAAACTAGGGCTTATTTATTTAAAATCAGAAAACAACCCAGAGTGTATCAAATTTTGCCACTTTCTTTGTATTCTCAGAATTGTAACCAAGAAATTACTCTGATATTCTGGGAGGCACTGAATGGGGTTCCACAGAGCCCTTAGATCATGGTCGTAATTTCCTAAGATTCTCTGATATTTCAGGCTAAGTAAATGTTAAAGCATATCAAACATTATGAGCATCTCATGGTGAATATATATGTAAGTGATGGGATTTAACAACACAAGCATCCCGGCAACAAAATAGAGAAATAATATGAACAATTCATGTACAGAAGATATTTATTTTATATACACATTAAGAATTTCAACCTCACTAATATATAAGTACAAATTAAAATAAAATTCGACTTCAGTCTTGCAGATTAGCAAAACACAAGGTACTGACAAGCACTATTAAAACTTATTATGTATTCATAATTCTCAAGGTGTTGGTAAGAATGTTATATGTCCTTGTAGATGATTAATTTGTATTATCCAGCAGAGTGAAAAATTCACTCTCCCTTCACAACAAAGGTATTTGTATGACTCCAAGCAAATATTCCAATGAACACCAAAGGGTTATGCAAGAATATATGGGCAGATGCTCTTTAACTTTCTGTGGGTTTATATATGTCCTGATAAAGTCATTATAAAGTTAAAAATGTAAGTCCATCAAAAACGAGGCACTAATAGACACACACACATACACACACACATACATACACACACACACACACACACACACACACACACACACACACAGATAACCAACAGCTGTAGGCACTGGGGAATCACCATCTCCTTTGGTAAATACTTTCTATCATTGCTAAGGAATTCTCCTATCCACTCACTTGCTTTTGAAAATAACTGCCTTCTATACACCCCCTCCTCAAATCCATGGAAGAAGACATCTGCTGAAAGTCTAAAAATCTACCCCACAGACAGTATGAGCTAAATATATTCTGAATGTTTTTTTATATTATGTATGAAATTGTCATTTTATTTCATTGCATTACATTTTGTTTCTGTTTTTATCTATCTCTCACTGATCAGAAAGACCATAATATTCAGGAACAGGTCAATTCTCAAGATTATGCTTGGTAAAATGTTTAGCATGCACTGTGCTGTGATTGTCTGCCAGAGCTAGAAACAGTGCTGAGAAGTCATTCTTCCATCGTTGAAAGATTTCTTGCAAAAGAATTCTTGCCAAAACACACAACTACCAACTTTCCTCTAATTATCCCTTAAGGAATTGTTTTTAAAGTCTTAATTTCCAGGACACAGATGTAAGCTTAAGTTCTAATTATGAAAGACATGGGCTTCTGTTTTCTTTTCTTTCTCTTGTTATTTCATTTCCTGACAAATGGGACATCCCACTGTGTCTTCTTGAAGGATAATTTTCCAAAGGCAGAGGAGAGGTTGGGAAGCAATTGAGCTTTCATGAATGGAAATTGTAAATACAAAACATTTAGTCTGGTTCTGGGAATTAAAGCCCTGGTTGTGGTCCAGGCTAAGCATGTTCTCAGAGCAGACAGAAACACATGTGTGCATGTAAATATGTGAACACACAAATCAGTACACACAAACATAAGTGGTGAATAAAAAGATGTAAAAGTAAGTCCTGTAATTAATAGAGGAAAATAGTTCAGAGATGCAGGTCTGACAACATACCAAATACAAAAGGGTAATGGTATAATGAAAGGATTTGGGCAATACACATTTTTTTTTTCAGACAGTGTCTCGCTTTGTAGTTCAGGCTGGCCCTCAGCTCAGCCTCAAACTCACATCACAGCAATCCTCCTGCCCCTGCCTCCTGAGTGCTGGGATTACAGGCATGAGCCACCATGCTCAGCACTGTGGTATGTGGTACTGGTTGCTGCTGGGTGTGTGTGAATCTCCACACCCAGTATTGTATGTGGTTATCGGGGACTGAATCCGGGTCCTTGCGCTTGCAAGACAGGCGCCGGAACCACTGAGCTAAATCCCCGGCCCTTACCCCTCATTATTGACTCCTACAACCTCCTTCCTTTTAAATGTTTTCTATTTCACAATATCAACTATATATACTAGAACTCATTTACATCTTCATTTCCTCATACCAGAGAAAAGATACGATATTTACATATCTATGACCTATTTATTTCACTTATGAGGATGTCCTGAATGCACATCATTTTTAGTATGAATGACTCAGCCTTACGATTTTTATTTATTTATTTATTTATTTATTTATTTATTTACTTTTTTTTTTTTTTTTGAGCCAGGGTCTCGCTTTTGTAGTTCAGGCTGGCCCTGAGCTCAGCCTCAAACTCACATCACAGCAATCCTCCTGCCTCTGCCTCCCGAGTGCTGGGATTACAGGGGTGAACCACCACGCCCGGCATTGTGGTATGTGGTGCTGATTGCTGCTGGGTGTGAGTCTCTACACCCAGTATTGTTGTATTTGGTTATCAGAGGATCGAACCCAGGCCCTTATGCTTGCAAGATAGGTGCCAAAACCACTGTGCTAAACCCCTGGCCGGCAATACATATTTTTAGAGGTACAAGAAAGAGATGATCTAGAAAGTAAGAATTTAGTGATCAGGGTGCATACACATCCAGGCCAGACCTCAGATATGAATATCTTCTTGTATGTGTGTGGAATTGGAGATTGAAAGCAGTACCTTTGGACAGAGCTACAGTAGTAGTCTTTTTCATTTTTAATGTTGAGACAGGTTCTTGTTAAGTCTCTAAGCTGCCAAAATTCTTGGTTGTCCAATATACATTCTCTTTTTATTCTATGCTATGCCACTGTTTTATTTTGGATGTATTCAAAATATGTCTTCTATTTTTATATGTAAATATAGGCTGTCTTGTGGCAATGTTAGCCAATGGAACAAAAGTAAAAGTCATTTCATAGTAATTCTGAGCAAAACAAATATGTATGCGTCTGCTGGCACAGAGATTTTATTTTTTCCTGCTCTACATCCTCTTCCTTTTTACCTGTTAAGAAACAGGACATCTGGAGCTGTAGTGACCCTCCTGAGAACACTGAGGAAGACCTCAAGACAATAGGAGGCAAAAGAAAGAATAAAAAGAAGCCTATATACTAGTGGTTTCATGGAATCAAGGAACTCACACTAGATTGCCTACCTACAGGTTTTGGGAGTAAAAGAAAAAGAAAAACCTACTATCTCAAAGGTTCAATCTGCTTGCTTTCAGTTTTCCATTAAGAACAACTGAACGCAGTCTCCAACTGATTCAGGTAACCTTTAGAAAAGGAATGACCCAGACAAAGTCTGAACATTCAAGGCGCTTTTACTTGTGAGAGCAGAGAGCTCTGAACCTGTTCCTCCACTTACACTAATAACCACTAAGTAATACCAGCCAGCATTCAAGGAGGGAGGCAAATGTCTCACGCACATCAAGAAAAAGTCAACGAGGACTACATCTAACTACAGGAAATGAATGGCTGTGCAGACATGCTAGCAGCCTTCGTTCCTCAAAATTGCCCAGACCAATATAATTTCTTTCCATTTGTATTTACAAGACTACTTTTCAAATGGAGTAATATGGAGGAAAGAGTTTCCAGATTACTTTGAATGGTAGCACACAGAAATGATGGCAAAAGCAAGAACAAAATAATTCAGAATTGGCTAGTCCTCAGACTTCTCCAGATCTCAGTTGTCTCCCACCCCGACTCATCTTTGTAGCCTAAATTTCATCTTGTCCTAATTCTTTTCCTCCACTCCATCTTTTTGCTTCTAGCAACATTATTTAATAAACCTATCAGGCTACTTCTTGCCTCTAACATTTCAGCTACGCTAGTTTCTCTGTATGCTTCTTTTGCCTTCTTTACTCCTTCTCCGTAATGCATATTTGCCCTTCAGAGTGTCTACTGAAAGCATTCTGTCCATATTCTTTCCGTGCGCTTTCCCTTATCTAGACTGTACTCCTCTGTCTGCAGTCTACACTTACTCCACCACAGGTTTCCACACAGTGGGCTGTCACTGTCTGACTTCTTTCTTCAGACGTTGTTAGCTGGGAGCATGAACTAAGGATACACTTCAGATTCCTAAACCCTTACACAATGTCCAGTATTTAGTAAACATTAAATATTTGTTGCAGGAATTAATATCATAAATTATTGAAAACATCTTTGATATGTTTCTACATTTGCAGTGCTTCTCTAGAACTGATGTTAAGTAAAATATGCCCTTAGGATGATTTGCTGCTATAAATCCAGGAAGGAATCAAGCTTTATCATAATGCTGAATGAACTCTAAGATGATTTTAGGTTGAACACAAGGAGGGAAGTAACACAAAACTTTCTTCTGCGTGGTAATATTTATGGATAATTTTGTCTGGTGGTTTATAAGCTCCCCTTTGTTATTTTCATGCATGTTTCCATTAGGTATTTAGGGCAAGTGGACTCAGCGTGTGATTTAATTTATGATTAGAGGCTAAAGGAAGATATCGTAGTTAAAATGAAAGTTGGGTGGACTTGGCTCTCTCCCTACAGGAGATTAACAGATTCAGTGAAATGCCCTGGAGAGAATAGAGAAGGAAAACCTGCCAAGAGCCCAACTAGCATCCACACTGGGCCCAACTGAATGCAGTATTCTTTCCTGAAGACTCTGTGTGTTCCTCCTAAAGGTAAATCTTTAGGCAGCAGCAGGCATCATTCACTCAGGGGTAAAAGGTCTTTTCTACCTCCAGGGTGGATAAGGGATACAAGTTTGGCAATAAGATTATTCTGTATATAGGAATAGTATGGTGCATATACAAACAGTGGTTGAGTAGAAACATACTGCGTGTATTTAAATTTTTAAAGAATCACAGTAAGAGATACATTAACATTAATTCTCCTTAAAATACTCTCTCATTGAAACTCACTTGTCTTATCATTCTTGACACTTTCTGAAACAATTTTGGAAGTACTCTTTCAAGAGTAACTCTTCGAGGCATCATCAAAAATGCAGTGGAGCTGTGTCTACATCCATGTTATTCACCAGATCTGGCACTGGAAGACTGCTGGCCATTCTGTAAAGTTAAAATGATTGCAAAAGGTAAATATGTTCAATTGGTTCAGACATCATGGTTGCCAGAGTAGAGGAACTAAAGAAATTCATGAATCATTTATACTTAAATGGTCATATGTTTTTTTAATGCTTTTATTTCCACATCTGAAAAACACCTGTGCCCACTTTTGATTAAGTCTTTAAATTTGAGGGAGCTGAGTTTTAAAAATTCTTTATGTATTTTAAATGGTAATCCTTTGTTTGAGGAACAGCTGGTAATTATTTTTCCCAACTCGTACTTTATTTATTTATTTATTTTTTCTGTATTGGTGGTTTCTCTTGCTGTGAAGAAGCTCTTTATTAAGATGAGATCCCAATTGATGATTCTTTCTGCTAGTTCCCATGCCGCTGAGGTTTTGTTCATGTCTCCAATAATTCGACTTCACCTATCTTCCCGAAGATTTAGAATTTCTGTTTTAGGTCTCTAATCCACTTTAATTTTAGCTTAGTGCATGGTTAAAGACATGGATCTAACTTTAATCTTTGCCATATTGAAACTCAGTTTTTCCAGCACCATTTGTTAAAGAGGTTATCTTTCCTTCATTGAAGATGTTTGGGTCCTTTTTCAAAACTGAGGTGGCTTAGTATGTCTGGGGTTGTTTTAGGGTCTTCTAGTCCATTCCACTGATCTTCAGGTCTGTTTCTTTTCCAGTACTATGCTGCTTTAATCACAGTGACTTTGTTATATAGTTTCAAGTTGGGAGTTGTAATATCTTCTGTCATGTTCTTGTTGTGTAGAACTGTTTTTGCTATTTTAAGTCTCTTCTGGTTCCAGATTAATTTTTGAGTGGTTTTCTCAATATTTGTGAACTATACTGTTCGGATTTCAATTGGGATTGCATTGAATCCATACAGCAGTTGTGAGAGTATAGCCATTTTGACAATACTGTTTCTTCCTACACAGGGGCAAAGAATGTCTTTCCATTTTCTGATATCCTCTTCAGTCTCCTTTTTCAGAGTACTATAGTTTTCAGAGAAGAGAACACAAACTATTGCTGTTTTAATTAACATGATTATGATTTGTGTTTAGAACAATGTCTTAGATTATAGGAGTGAATAACATACTGAAAGGCTAAGTTATGTGCTAGGCTTAGGTACAGGGTAAAGAAATAAAAGTTGTGACCCTTTTCCACGAAGAATAAATTGTGACCTTATACATCTGAGACTCAAATGTCATATTCTTCATGGTAGACTAATTGCTATTCCTCCAATGAGCATGGAAAAGTAGATATTTCTACCTTTATCCACTCTCCTAAATATCAGATTTATATATCTCTATACTGACTCTTAAATCTGGAAGTATAAAATTTATCTTCCAGACCAGAGATGGCAAACAGGTTCATTTCCTGTGTCACTGGAATTGATGGCAGTTGTGTTGAATTCAGAAGAATTCAGAAGCCAGGGTCGTTTTCCAAGTGTGTGTGGGAGGAAGGGTGGGGATAAAGCACTGATTAATTTGTTTGTGTGCTGAAGGCATAGCACCAGTTGGTGTTGCCATCTGGGTAGGAAACTAAAATTCTCCTGCTCCAAACCATATCCTCCTCCTCCTTTCATTCCTGAATTCTATCAAGAGATTGGAAGGTACCTTTTGTTCTCTTCAGGGCTAGATCCTTGCAAAAAAAAAAAAAAAGAAACCTGAACAAATAAGCAGACTTAATTTTTCAAGGCAGACTTTTTTTTTTTTTTAAAGAATTCTATGTTCCACTTCCCTGTACTGCTTTTTTTTTCCCCCTAAACTAATTGTTATCTCTCAGGATTATGACAATTATGACAATTAATGAGTTTCTCACGTGAAATTCTGAGTACCAGATTTGCAAAATTCTTTTCACTGCAGCTTTTTGTTTGACATCCGTCCACCCATATGAGTTATTTCTTTAGACTTATGATTTTTATCTCTATTGTCTTGCATTGTACTGAACAAAATATCATTCAGTAACTGTATGATATAAATCTATGATCCCTCAGGCAAAAACCTTCAGTCCTCCCTCCCATTATCTCTCTCACCTAATTAGGTCACAAGATTCCATAATATTTATGACCTATCATCTTTCTATTTCTACTATCATTGTTATATTATACCATTATCTCCCTTAGTCATGCTTGATTGCAGTCTCTTTTTCTAAATCAAAAAAATGTAATGACCAAACCCTTTAACCTGTTTAAATCTCTTCAATAACTTTTTGTTACCTACAGCACTGTTTTCCTTGTGCTCTTTTTGAAATGCCTATAATTCCACAAAGAGATGGCATTTATTCTGGCTCATGACCGATGAGTTCCTTAAGGCATGGGAGATGAAATATTTTATTCCAGGGTGAACAAAATTGATGGAGTTACGTGGGAAAATATTCAAGAGTCTAACAAAAGTATGCTACAGGTGTTTTTGTCTCCACTTCAACCAGAGTTGCTTATTTGATGTACCTTAGTATTGGGTTTCACAAAAGTTTTCCCTTGAAAAAAAATTTCTAAACAAACAAAAAAGAGTTATTATACCATTGAGGTACAAGATACAAATTTCAGAATATATTGGGTAGTAAAGACTCTCTATGACCCAGACCCACCCACCTTTGCAGCTTCTACTTGTATCATCTCACGTTCTCTTTGACATAAATGCAGGTCCTTTCCTGTCTTCTTTGCCTCTGTATATGTTGTCCTCTTTATTTGGAACACATTTATAGTTTACATTGTTTTTGATCTTACATTGCTGTACAAATACTGCAAACACTAGATTTAGTCATGCAAATTTACTGGAAGAGCTAACATATTTGATTACCCCAAATATACTACCTTACCTGATATGGGATAGTTAAAATGATTGAAAATCAATAGGGCTCGGGATGTACCTCTGCAGTATAGTGCCTGTCTAGCAAGTACAAGTTGAGTTAGATTCCCAGTATCAAAAAAGAAAAAAAAAAGTTGAATTTGAAAACAAAATTTTTAATGAACAACCTTAATTTATGCTTGTATTATTTAAGGTTTGATGCAGTATACTTAAATGCCACTCAGTGGAGGAGAACAAATAGGGTACTAGCTGAAATAAAACAATGACTATTTATAGGCATTACACTCTTGAGAAATATAACTAACATCATTATAGGTGATGCGGAAGTCTGGCTAAGCAGAGTTCACTACACTACAGTCCAGTAGCTCACTATACGACAACTCTAGGGCATTGCACACAAGGCCCGCCATGTACACTGAGCATCCTGAGTGGCTAGTTCAGGTCATCTGAAAACCACTTCCATGTCCTGACTCTGCAGGCCACTGCCAATAGATGGGTTACCCATAAGGCTTTGTCCTATGCCCAACCCCAGCTACCAGTATATAAAGTATTCTCCTGTCAATAAAAACGGAAATGATTTTCTGAAATCATCCCTGGAGTCTATGTCCTGTCTCTGAGCCTCACCCTCTCTGTCTGGGTCAAGATAACACACAATCAACCACACACCACCATATTACAACTTGTTATTTGAAAAAGGGTAACTAACTTAAAACACTGAAATAGTTGACATCTATAAATAACGTAAATGCAGATCCCAGTTTATTACAAACCAGAGGTTTATGTTACTTATCATTATTAATTCAATTGATAGATATATCATCCAAGGATTCATTAAGTATATTTTGTTTTGACATCTCAACAGCTGAGAATTTTCAGGACTTAACCAAGATTTTCAGCTTGAAAGTTGCACAGTCCTATGTTAATTTAAAACAGGCAATGCAATTAATCAATCTGAGGCGATATATAAAGACTTTAGGGCAATAAGAGTATATTCCAAAATGAGTAAGGTTTCTTAAACTTTTATCTGACTGTTCTATATTCATATTTCTAGGACAACTGTATGAGATCCAGTAGGAAGAAAAAGTCATGACACTTAATCACTCATTTCTTTTTTTAAAACATTGCCTTCTGATTACCTGTTTGAACTTTCTTTCAATTGGGATTTAACTGGGAAATAATAAACTGCACAAATCTTAAATGTTCATTTCAACAATTTTGACAAGTTATCAACCCCTGTAGCTTCCATTGCAATATTGATATGAAGCATTTCTGTCATCCTGGGAAGTTCTCCTGCCACTGCAAAAGCCAATCTCCACATGTTCCATTTATAAAGGACCCCCTTCCCATTTTAGTTCATTAAATATTTCCTTGATGACTGATGACATACAGCAGCTCAATACCGTCTCTCTTACGATTCATTCACAGGTAAAATGCTACTTATAATTACATAGTACATTATGATATTATGAAAGTTAACATTTATATCAATACAAGTAGAAGCAATGAAAAATTTTGTACTGCCATAAAAAGTACTTATAGTTATATAAATATACATGAAAAATGCAAACACATATACAGTTGTCCCTTGATGTCCAAGGGCAGTAGATTTAAAGGATCTCAATGGATATTAAACTCCATGCTTGAGTCTTTTATATAAAATACTATAGTATTTGTATATAAATTGTGCATACCCTAGGATATATTTTAAATCATCTCTATATTATTTATAATACCTAGTACAATGGAGGTGCTAGATAAATAGTTGTACTATATTATTTAAGGAATAGTGCCAATAAAATGCTGTCCATATTTAATACATACATATTTTAAAGAATTATTTTTAATCCTCAGTTGAATTTGAAGACACAACAGATTCCATGGGTACAGAAAGCAACTGTATATAATGTTGCTTTGCAAGAATATATTTAGTTTTCAAGTTTTTCATATACCAGAACACAAAATATTTTGTACTGGATATGTTTTACCCAGTGTGTGAATTGTGTGAAAGACAAATCAAAGTGGACACAATTTGAAGTAAAATATGTATTTATTCGGTATGTATGACATTAGAAAACAGAGTTGATGTCCATTCCAATTTGCACCTAGGTGACAGAGCATTTAAAGGAAGAGTGAAGGAGAGGAGTGGAGATGAGTGAAGCAAAATCATGGCAGTGAAAAATAACAATGGTTTTGTTAGTGTTTGTTGGCAATTTATTCAGTTATGTCCATTGGATAGAAGTGATGGAAGTTCAGATTCTATCCTATCACCAACACCAAGAGAAAGGGACCCTGTCCTTCCTGATGTTTGCATTTCAAAGGAATGGCTTTTAGTCCTTTCCCAAGACACTACTGATTTCTAGGAGATACATACACATCTCAAAGGGCACAAAAGACCCACAACTGTTACTGGTTTTTGGTAGGAGAGAGTACCAGAGAGGGTACAGAGGCATATCATCAGGTGTGGGCTAAAAGAAACAATACATTCGTTCTACACCTCTGAGATTTTTTTTTTCAGACACCTACTCTGAGGAGAGTTGTTTCACCCCAGAGAAGTGGCCTTATGTTATAGGAAGTCACTTCAGCTTCCTAGCATTGGATCTGGGACAGTAATTTTGTGATGAGAACTCTTTCTAATTCTTTTTTGCCTAGTAATTTTCTTGGTAGTGTCTTCTGATGAAAAGACACTCTAATTTTTATGAAGTTCAGGACTGTACCCCCCTAAACAGTGTGTGTGTGTGTGTGTGTGTGTGTGTATGTGTGTGTGTGTGTGTCTAGTTTAAGCTTGCAAAACACACTGAATTCTGTGAAATTTATACTTCTGTGTGGGATAGTCCATTCTACTATTTAGTTTAGTTTTGTGCATGGATTAAGATGACAGTCTGATATATCCTTGCTCATAAGACATGGGATCCCAGAGATAATTTCTAAGTCAGGCATTCCTCTCCCTCACTGAACTGCAGTGGTGCCCTTGCTGAGAACACTTTGACCAGGTGTGAATCTCTTATGATTCCACTTGTTTATTGTTTTTCTTTTTATTGGTTTCCATGCACTTACTGCTTTGCCTTTCACCAACATCATGTTGTCATGGTTACTCTAGCTTAAAAGTAAACTCTTACATCCAGTTGCTTGAATTTTCATATTTATTTTCCTTTGCAAAATTGATTTGGATATATCTCTTTCTTTCCATGTTTTAAAATTCAACCTGAAATTGTGATAAGTGTTGCACTGAACTAGACACATATTTACAGAGAATCACATGTGAATGACACTGGGTTGTTCAGAAAACGAAATTTTCTGTACTGATTTTGCTTTGTTTAATATATCTTAGCAGTGTTTTGTAGTTTATCATAGGCTGATAATACATAAAATGATGAGTCTTCATTAGATAATTTCTTAGAGTATTTGATATCTATTGATAGTATTAAAATAATAATTTCAATTTCATTTTTCAATTATGTGGTACTACTAAACAGAAATAAAATTAAAAATTCAAATTAATTTTTTACTCTGATGCTTTGCTAAAAGAGCTCAGAACTCTGTTTCAAATGAACAGAATTTCTAATTCTACATCTCCAATCTAACTCTTATAATTCCTCTGTTGGTCTGTTGCACCAACTGAAGTGAGAAAAGACTTTATCATGTTCCTCATCTTAAAGAAAAGGGGTTTATTTTTTCACAATAAAGCTGAATGTAAATCGTGGTTTTTCATTAATGCCGTCTTCAAAGTTGAGAAAATTTTATTTTGTTCATCATATTCATGGCTTATATTTCATTTTATTTTGTTCTTCTCATACAATGTGTAACATCCTTTCTGCTTATTTATTTAACTGATATTTAGCAATTTTATTAATTCTCTCAAAGAACTGCCTTTTAGATTTCATTGGTTTTCTTTCTTTTTGGTGTTCAACTTGCTGTTCCATATTTTTATTTCTGTTTGTATGTTTTCTTCAGATTTAACTTTCATGGCTCCAAGAGTGGAGACACAGAACAGTAATTGCAGCACTTTGGTGACTGAGTGAGGCAGGAGGATTGCTGGGAATTTTTAGCCAACCTGGCCTACATGTTTCAAGGTCAGTTTGAGAAAAATAGTGAGATTGTATCTCAAAACAACAGCAAGGATAAAAGTAAATGTCATGTCTTTTTCTTCTTTTGAAGTAGCATTAAGATATTTCTTATTTTCTGTTACTATTATTTCCACTTAAAGTTCCATTTCATGGGGCCGGGGATATAGCTCAGTGGTTCCAGCGCCTGTCTTGCAAGCACAAGGACCCGGGTTCAATCCCCGGTTCAATCCCCGGTAACCACATAACAATACTGGGTGTGGAGACTCACCCCAGAGGCAACCAATACCACATACCAGTGCCGGGCATGGTGGCTCACGCCTGTAATTCCAGCACTCGGGAGGCAGAGGCAGGAGGATTGCTGTGATGTGAGTTTGAGGCTGAGCTCAGGGCCAGCCTGAACCACAAAGTGAGACCCTGTCTCAAAAAACCTTAAAAAAAAAAAAAAAGTTCCATTTCATTAGTGGAATTTTCATAATTAGATCTGACTTATTTTGATTTTAAGTCAATTTTGAATATATTCTTTATATTTCTGTCTTTGTAACATGGATAATTTAATATCTAAATATTTTCATATATTATTCCATTTTTCTTTCTAGTTTAATTATTTAGTGAACGAAATTTGCATTATTTTGTTTATTTACATTCACTAATACTTGTTTTATGTCCAATTAAAAGTTGAAAAATATTGTCTGTCTATCTTTGTTTTCTGAGCAGTTCTATATATTTTCTTGGTAGTTTTCTTGGTATAGTTGATTTTGGTATTTATATCCTCAGAATTCCCAGTCTTTTTTTCCCTTGTAATTATGTTTTGATAGTTCATATTGTCCTATCTCAAATATATTGATTCTTTCCTTATTGTCATCAAGGCCATTGAATTAACTGTTTACGTTTTTGCTATTTCTTCTTCATTTATCCATAATATTTTCTTAAAAAAACATTTATTGTGTAAGGTCAGGATGTAACAATCCATAGCCATTTTTTTTTAGACAGGGTCTTGCTTTTTGTAATTCAGGTTGCCCCTGAGCTAAGCTCACAGTAATCCTCCTGCCTCTGCCTCCCATGTCCTGGGGTGACAGGCGTGAGCCACCACGCCCAGCACTGTTGTACGTGGTTACCGGGTATGGAACCTGGGTCCTTGTGCTTGCAAGATGGGCGCTGAAACCACTGAGCTAAATCCCTAGGCCATGCCATTTCATATTTTAATTTTACATTCGCCATGAATAATTTATAGAATATTTTTGGTTTTCACTTTACAGTTGATATTTAATATATTTCACATACGTTTAAAAGGTGTTTGTCTACATATATACACTGTGTACTATTACTTATTCCATTTACAAAGATATAACTGTATTTAACTTCATTTTTGTTCAACCTGAGAATTTTATTTCAACATTTCTTGAGGCACTGGCTGGTCAGGATGAACTATCTGATGACTTTCTCTATGAACCTGCCTTTCCTTTGTCATCACTGAGTAGGGATATGTTTGCTGGCTAGATTCCAGGCTGGTGCTTTATTTCTTCCATTCTTCAAAGACATTTTCCCGTTGGTGTCCATCCATCCTCCCTGTCTTGCCAAGGCAAGAACCACTGGTATCCCTGATCACATGTCTGTAGTGGACCTGATTTCTGAGCCTTGTCTTAAAAGTTACCTGTATCACTGACTTTCAGTAGTTTCTTCTTTGAGGAAAAATGCAGCCATATCAATAAATACAAAAGAGGAAAGTTAAGATGATTATCAACTTGGTTGTCTTGAAAGACATTTAGGAAAATGTAAAGGACACATGTGGGTGTGATGTTGGAGATACTATCTGGTCCTTGTTTCCTTCCTCTCTGTCTCTTCCTACTAGAAGCAGGGAACTGAGCAGTTTTCTTCTATGATGGTGATTCTGCCAACTAACCATGAACTGAACCTTCTGAAAGCACAAGCCAAAATAAGTTTTGCCTTCTTTTGTGTTTGTGAGGTGTTTTATCCCAAAGATGGAAAAGCTAGGTAAAGCAGTTAAGATTTGATTTGATCATCTCATAATAATGATGAGAATCTTGTACCAATGTGACATCAGGATCATTTGAGGTTACTTTGTCTTTCCTTTTGCATAAGAACTTCTCTCAATGACAGTGGGACACTGTAGCTGACAGCAATTGCCTGGTCTCATCCTGCCCAGTACGTTTTCTTTCTCTTAATCTTTGTACACATGTATCCATGCCAACCCTCACTTTAGCTGCTGAATGGGTTTCTTTTTGCATTCTTTAATCAGGGAGTGACAGTGAGAAGGAAAATTTTGCAATTTGCACCACACACTGTTACATGGCCATTTCTCTTAGAAAATCAAGCAAAGATAACACTTTAAAATAAAAACAAGGAAGTCTTAGTTATTTTTTAATGATCACTGGAAATACGGTTTTGATGCATTCATGTATTGCAGGTAAGATTTGTTTGAGACTACAAAACAGTGTTTGTCACCCAGTAAATCGTGTGTACTACTGCAGTCCTCACTTCTTTGGTCAAAGCACTCCTTGGAAGAGGATCCAGTCAGCACTGAGCCCATGGTCTCTATTCAACAATGCTGCAAATATCTGCTCGCTGCTCTCTGTGGGAGCTACCTACTGTGGGGTTCTCAGGGCCCTATAGTGGGATTGCAGTACTAAAATGTCATTTTGCCTCCTATCTTCCTGAATGGAAATTGTAGAGCCCATAATCTTGACCTCTGACATAAAGGAACCAAAAAATAGAGTCATCATAGTGAATGGCACCCGAGGGCAAAAGCAAGAAGCCCAATTATACAACAGCACACTGATTTTTTTTATTTAAAGGGCCAGAGGCCCCACCACATTCTAATTGACATACTCTTAAATTAGATGTCTTTGCTTGATTATGTAACTGCATTAATTCACCACTTCATCTTAAAATGAGTTCATTTTTTGTGAAAGATTTATGCAGGGATTAAGTAGAAGTGACAATACAAAGCTCACAGTCCCGATTGCAAAGCTCAAAACTAGGCCAAGAGGGAACTATCATGTGGCTAATACTATGTCAAGACTCCTTTAATTGATAAGGCTTTTTTAAAAAGTCATGTTCCACGTTTGCCTAGATGCCCATTTTGTTCTGCTTCCTTGTGTGACTCAGAGGCAGATGAACAAGTCTTAGAAGCCCCAACACACCTTCTGTGTGTGTGTTGGTAGCCATCCTGTGTCCATGGCTCAGCCTGCAACAGAACAGGAATCAAGAAATGAGGCAAGGTTTATGGAAAATTCCTTTTCTCATTCTTATTAGACCTTGTCTGCAAATGCATCATTCTCAAATCACTAGCAAGACAGGGGGCTTTTGCCTACTTACTGTAACTATTACCAAAATTAATAATGGGGAGTGCTTCTACGTTCAAGCACACAGGAAGGAAACTGTTTAAAGCTTTTTGCAAATGCTTTAAAAGATTGTTGTTGCATTACAGCTTTAATGTAAGCAGAGCTCTAAATTCAGTGAGAGCGCTTTGACCCCTATTTATGGAGAGCTCATTGAAGGATGTTTTCATACAG
Organism: Petromus typicus; assembly: GCA_004026965.1. Lineage (NCBI taxonomy): Eukaryota > Metazoa > Chordata > Mammalia > Rodentia > Petromuridae > Petromus > Petromus typicus. The sequence goes on along the minus strand of PVIR01009064.1, from coordinate 23,370 downwards.
CTCTGCTAATGGAAAAATTTTCACAAACAGTGGGCGACAAGATCCTCTGCCACCGTAAACCTGTGTCCCTTTTAATGAGTGGTAGAAAGAGAGTGAATAGTGAAGACAGTTTGCTTTATGGCACTCTTATTTGAGGTACATGTAATTTCAGGCACTTGCATTTTTCCATCAATGTTTATGGCCCTTCTAGCTTTGAATGCTAACAGAAGCATCATAGAGTGGGGACTGGCTTCCTGTTTAGCTTTAGATTTCTAAGAAGCAACATTACTTACACTGTTTAATCAATTCAACAAAATTCATTAATGACAAGCTCAATTAAAACAAACAAAAGAACCCCATTTTTGTTGAAAAATGGCATAGAAATAGATTTTCCAACCTAAAAAAAAATAGCATTCTGTATATATGCCAAGTTTGTTACCCAACTTTTGGTGATTGTCAACCAGATTTTCTGTATACATGTAATGCCTAAACCTTCAGTTTAGAGTAAAGCATTAAAGTAGTATAATCACACCTTCTACATAGAAGAAACAGTTGTAAGATCCCATCAAAATGGAAAACCACTAGCAGAGCAGAAAGAAATAAAACTAAATTAAAATAACATTGGGAGGTCATTTGAGTTTAACATTTCAATATATACAAAAGGGACTGTAAAAGTTAAAGAAATCAGTCTCTAATGTGATTTATCTCAAAATTTTTAGCTACTTTTCAGAAAAATAGAGGTACTTTTTAATTAAATATGGTCAGCTACTATAGTTAATTGATCATTTAAAATACTCTTTAAAATGGAAATTTAACATTTCATACATAGTAAAGTTATTTTAAAATTTTACATCTTCAAATTTTACTGCCTCTTCACAGACATTGCAAACAAATTCTCTTAAAGGGTTTATGCCCAAATAAGGAAAAATAGGTTAATTCCAATTTAAATGAAGAAATAGGTTAAAAAATGACATGTCATAGGAATGATTTTCTAAACTGAAAACTGTGTCTCTCTTTGAAAATGTAAAATCCACACTCTAAATATTACTTACTCTCTGATTCTTCTACCGTACTAAGCAAAGCTTTCTCTGGGGCCCACAAATGCGAACAGAGATGAATGTGAGGTTTTGCTATGATTTAAAGATGAATGAAATCTAGAAAAAGGTTAAAAGTATGAATATATTTTTGGTCCTAAAATGTTGAGGTCAAGTAAAAGTTTCTGAGTTAAATTCAAATTGCATTCAGGTTACCCGAGCAAGCTGCAGTTCCTCCTCTGAGTCCCACATTTCACTTACAATCAATCCATTGCTTCTGCCCTGTGAAGCAATTCCTCCTGGTGAGTTCTCAGGACAGAACATCCTTTCAGGGCTAGAAGTCTTTGTCGGGAAGCATTGCAAATTAACCCTATTCTGAGTGGACTCAATGCACTCCTGTAGGGGAAGATAACTGTCTTTTCTTCCATCCTTATACATTCCTAGTTGGAGTGGATCCTTGAATGAATAGAAGAATTAACAAGAGAAAACAAAGAAGTTTATGAACATGCGTATCTCATGCATGTATGGCAGACACTGAGAAGTGAGCTTGAGAGGCAGCTGTGGGTTGCAGTTCATATGTCATCTTCAACAAAGAACAGCATGTATTTGAAGTGACAAAAGAGAGCAAAAGGACTTTGAATGTCGAGGGTCTGTAAATTTTCTAAAGACAAATTACTGATAAGGCTACTTTTAAAGCTTGTGAGTACAGATTCCTCTATTGCCATCTCTAGGTTGATGAAGGTCTAAAATTGTCTTCAGTACTCTTTTTTCTCTCTGTATTAGCAGAGGGAGGTTAATTTGATCTTTGTACACCTGTAATTTTTTTTTATGTCAATAGATTGAGGGTAGAGAGATTTTCTGTGTCTATTTCTTAATTGACTTTAGCTCAATAATCCCATTTTGGTTTCTAACATGTCAAAATTATTTCCTGTATCAATTATTTACTTTGAACCAATATGTGCAAATCTTTTATACCTAGATTATGACAATGAAATAATGAATCATATCTTTCCACTATTAGCCAAATGTCATGCCTTCCTCAAACCTTTCTCCATCTATGTGGAGCTACTGGACATCCTGCATTTTGTTTATTCTTAGTTAATTTGAAGTTCTGATTAATGTATATGTAGTTCTCCTGGGCTGTGTGGTTACTTGTTTGCATATGTGAGATGTATTTCTAGAGTTACATTTAATTGGATTTAAAATGGTAAGAATCACCTACTGTCCACTTTTTCTTTTTTCTTCTTTTTTGACTGCAAATTCCAATTCCAGTTTTCTATGAGCACTGTACCCCAGTCATACTTGAAAGGATCCATAGGCCAATTTACAACACATATAGAGGAAACCTGTGCAGCTATGCGATGGTTACCACGTGACAGCTTCTCCTTTGTGTTTGTTTTCCTTCATTCCGATTACTGTGGACACAGTAAAGGCTGCTGCGTGGTTTCCAAGGTCCTTCATAGGCTTGTGTTTTCATCAATAGCTTCTTCAGTTTCCTGAAGCCTTCCCTAGCCCAAGCCATGGAAATCAATCTACTGACATAAGAGCAGAGATAAGCACTCTGGTACCCTCCAAATCTTTTCAAGTACACAGTTTTCAAGTACACATGACTTCTTCTTTTCTCTTCTAGCCATATCAGGACTGCAGCTCTTCTGTGTGTAAACTTGGGGATGAAGATGGTTGGTATGGATGCTAGGATGCTAGGACCTCTGATAAATGACTATGTGAGCCACGGTCTGAACTTGGAGTGAGGACGTTGTCTTGTACATCTCCAAGGCCAACAGCAAGCAGACCCATTCATGCATGTAGAAGGCATTCATTATGAGGTGTGATCGAAATATCAAGGGAATGCTTAGATCAAAAACATTATTGCAGTGAATGACACATTGTCTTTGTCCCCCTCAGGACCCCCCTCCATCATGTATTTCATCATTCTTGCCACTTTCTGGATCAGTTCCAAGAATCCTCTTTCATAGCTTTAGGAAGTAAGATCTAAATGACGGTGAGTGCTGCTGCTGAGCAACATCTACCGATCAGGCAGCCTCATGAAACACAACGGTGTGGGGTCTCAGCCCCTTATTTATCACATCAGCACCATGCAACTTCTGGTTTTCCCTGAAGTTACAATGACCCTTAAAGCTACAAGTTTTGAATTTATTTGGAACATTGAGGCATCCATGGCAATGCACCTAATGACACTTACAGAAAGAACTTCCAGAAGTGCTTCAGAAAGTAGCCAGAATGAAGAGAGAAGTTTGTTTGAAATGAAGCAGAGTACTTTGAGGTGGATAATCCCAGTGAGTCTTTTATTACAATAATGTTCTTAAATTTCACATCTGTCATGTTTTTTATTACATTATGTTATCTAAGTGAACTAAATGCATTTTCTCCAGTGACCCTGATAGAAAACTGTACTCATAGTTGTACTACACTAAATAAAGCCTTTTAGCTAGAAAGTTTCAATTTTAAAATAGGAAAATAATTTTCAGATAGTCTTCAAATTGCAATTTTGAAAGCTGCATCACTCTCAAGTTATTACATTGTATGTCTACTTTACTTTTCACTCAAAGCTTTTCATATGTGACCTACATTTCTTTTATCTGTGTCCTCAAATTTTATTCACTCCAAAACCCACAATAATTTGGCTTTGGTTTTAACTCAACACTCAAAGTTTCTTTCCAAAGTCACCAAGATCATCCCAATCATGAAATGGAACAAGTAGACTTCTTCTCTTGCTCTAATTTAGAATGCTACAGAACTTGGGCCACATTTCCATGACCAGCAAAGCCACAGTGAAGATCAGACCTGTTGAGGATGATGTGCTTTCAACTTGGTCCAAGTCGTGGCCTGGAACGTGTCCTCTAGTTTCCTTGCATAGATCTGTGAAATGGATTACTATGCAGGTTGCTCTTTTTCCCTTGGCCGTGAGGAAGATTTCATCCATGTGAGGGATTTAATACTCCACACTACAACTTTTTCTTGAAAATATGAATATCTTAGAGTACATGATGCTGCATTTTTCCTGTTCAGTTCTCATGGTTCTGGTGTCTCTATTATTATTATATAATTATCATCATCATCCTCATCATCCTCATCATCATCATTATGTTGCAGTATCAGGTTTCAAACTCATGACCTTATGTGTGGTGCTACTGAGCTATGTCCACAAGCCTTTCTCTATTATTTTTGCAGATTTCTCTTCTCTGCTGTCTGTGAGTGTCAATGCTTTTGTTAATAATAATCTTTTCTCTTCTCCTTTAAACATTCTCAAATTTTTATTTCCATGCATCTTCTGATAAATACCAACTGTGAAACCCATTTCTCCCCTCTGTGTTTCAGTATGGCTATCAAAGTCTTGCCGGAAATACCTCGTGGTCAGCATAATTCTTGAAATTCTGCAAATAGTCTATACTTTCTCTCCTAATAATCTTCCATAAATGATACAGTTGCCAAGATGCTTTTGTATCCCCTTCACTCCCTTTTTTTTTAAGTGGTGGTAATGTTGTTTTAAAAGTAGGAAAAATACAGGCCTTGCAGAGTAAGTTTGAGTCAAGTAAAAGTAGAAAAATAAGTACACCCTACAGCATGAAGGTGGCCACCGTACTAGAACACAGTGACCTACCTCATTCTCTTAGTCTGCTACACAGTAATCTTCAAGCTCTTAGCTCTGATTGCTGAGCAACCTTAAGACTCTGAATTACTTTAAGTATGCAACATGTGTTCCCTTATCTGTATCTCATAATAGATCTGAAGAATTATATGTATTATATCAAGATTTTGGAGAAAATACATATTACATTTTTACATTTTTTTCTGAGTCAAATTAAACTGGCCTCAAAATCTATCCGAAACATGACAAAGTTCATCAGTATTTGAGTTGTATTACTGGTAATATAGTATTTAAAAGCATTTTGGATTTCTACTTCACTAATAAACCAAGAGATGAAGCCCAATTCTCAGTTTTGGCAACCATTTTAGAAATGTTCATTATCTAAATTCATATGGTCAGTCTATTTAGCATAGGAAACACGGCTGTCTCAGTGCCAAACATAAAGAAAGGTATCTCCACTTTAACTTCCAAGAGCACAAGGCCCAGTGTTCATTCCTGACCAGTGTTCTCCTTGGCACTCAGTCTGTGTAATCTTGTATCATTCATTTGGTAGTCCTGTCGCCTCTCAGGGATGCTATACTGGAGTGAATGAAACACAAGCCATTTAGCATTTATATAAATTCAATATGTGGTTCCATTCAATGTCTCCAAAAGACGTCAACATCTCTTCGCAAGGTTAGGTTCATTTACCCTTGTTTTACTCAAAGGAGTGGCCCCATATGTTACTATTCTGAAAATATCTTCCATAATCTTGAAAGAGCTTGACATGAAAGACTTAATACTTTCCTTTGAAAGTGCAGCCAGGTATATGGATACAGATGCAGTGAGCTTACTTTTATATAAATCAATATGGTCCATTTTCCTCTAAAGTTAAGGAAGGAAATCCTTTATTCATCATTCACAGAGAAACCAATATATCCAGACTTCATCACCTCTATGCAAGTACCTGATTATTCACATCATTAATGAATCACGTTCATTGGAAGTCCATAATAAAATCCTTCTAAGTGACTTTTGAACAAACACAATCTTAGAGTTATATAAATGGAAAAGATCCATCTGTGTAACTACTTCTTCAACTTGTCTATCAATAGCTATTTTTCTCTCTGTGCTTCTGAATATCTACCTTCTGTTGGTGTTTCTTTTTTTATTTCTATATAAGAGGTTTTAGATTTTGTACCAAGCCTTGAGAAGATTTGTAATAATTTTTGGTTGAGTTTTGTGTCTAATACCCTTCCGTGGTCCAATGTTACCCTTGTTCAATTGTGATGCAGAGAAACACATTTTATTTATTTATTTATTCATTTGATTGATTGACAGGGTCTCACTTTGTAGTTCAGGCTGGTCCTAAGTTCATTATGTAGCCCAGGTGAGCCTAGAACACAGCAATCCTCCTGTCTCTGCTTCTTGAGTGCTTAGAGTACAGGCATGAATCACCACACCTGGCATTGTAGTATGTGGTACTGATTGCTGGTGGGCATGAATCACCATGCCCAGCATTTTTGTATATAGTCACCAGAGATCAGATTGAACCAAGGACCTTGCATTGCAGGGCAGGCTCTGGAACCACTGGGCTATATCCCCAGTCCCCACATTTTAGTTTTTTACTTGGCATCTTTCACTGGTCCTAGACGTTATCCTCTTTCAATTACATGTATTTCATCCATGTATGTCTTGGGCAGATGCACCCTTTGCTATGTCTTACACAGTGTTTATGTAAATTTGAAGAATTAGTACAAATTGAATCAGGCTTCCACAAGACTTGTTATTAGCATTTCACAGAAATCTAATATTAGAGTGGAAAAATATTTGTTCCATTCTGATAAGGTGATGAGCTCCATAACAACACTGTGATGTAGGTCAACTAGCTGCAACCTTCAGGGGTCTTCTTAAATATTTGACTCATATTTTTCTCTCCTACACAATAATACTAGTACACAACTTACATAATTGTTATAATGATTAAATTTCAATTTGATTATCAGTAAAATAAAATATTTATCATAGACTTAGTTCACAGTAAAATGACTATAAAAATGGCTATCCAATCATTTACCAAAACTTTTCATTGAGTGACATAATCCATAAGTTTCTTTTGAAGAATCATATGATGACAGCTCAGTGGCTGAGACATTTAAAGCAATGTCATAATTGGCCATCAACAGGTTAATATCAAATTGTCCAGAACACTTTTTAGAAACCTATGCTGTCTTGGGCTGGGGATTTAGCTCAGTGGTTCCGGCGCCTGTCTTGCAAGCGCAAGGGCCCGGGTTTGATTCCCCAGTAACCACATAACAATACTGCGTGTGGAGACTCACCCCAGCAGCAACCAGTACCACATACCACAGTGCTGGGCATGGTGGCTCACGCCTGTAATCCCAGCACTTGGGAGGCAGAGGCAGGAGGATTGCTGTGATGTGAGTTTGAGGCTGAGCTCAGGGCCAGCCTGAACTACAAAAAAAAAAAAAAAAAAAAAAAAAAAAAAAAAAGCGAGACTCTGTCTCAAAAAACCTAAAAAAAGAAACCTATGCTGTCCCAATGTTAGACAAAGAGTTATCCATCAGCACTTGCATGCAGGTGGCTGGGGATACTTGAAAAACAAGGAAGATGGGATATTTCCCTACCAATTTAATACTTTATCTATAGTATAGATTCACATAAACTAGTGGTTTAAAATTTTAACTCAAGAGACAGTAACACTGTGTAAGTGTTGTGATAATGTCCAGGGTCTACAGAAATTTAAAACTGTTGCTGAAGATAGGAAAAAAAATAAAGATCTAGAAATGAGCTACATGAAGACATCCATTTAAGGAGTAAATACGGACCTGCTTCTCTGTGAAGTAGCTCAATGCGGTTTTATGTGTACAAGCACAATGATCTCAGAGGAAGGAGAGGACATTCAGACAAAGACCTAGTAAGTCATACAAATGCAATCTGAATACTCAGTGTCTCTGCCACCTTGGCATATGACACTTTCATGAAGTTATATTCTCTCACACACGATGAAAATCTGTCATTCTGCAATGAATTCTACTTATACACTACTTTGTGATTTAAGTGACTTGTCTGAATTCTTCCCTCCAAGGCACAGGAAGCAAAGTGCATTACTGTTCCCTTGCAGTGTTTGGCCATCACCCGCTTCATGTTAGGACTTGACTTTGGGGGAAACAATAACAATTATACATCACTACAGGGATGAGGAAACCGGAAGACTCCTGAAGGGGTACTTGCTAGAAGAGATTTGTGTTTTCTCGTTGGTCAGTCAGAAAGTTAAAAGTCATTTATGCTATGAACCATGCATGTGTCTTCACTTGAGTCTATAGATAAATGGTCAGGAGGTACCTAAAAGAACAAAGTCAGACTTTTATTTTGTACCCTCTCCTACTGTAAATCTTGAGTATATCTCCTCTCAGCTCAGCAGATGGATATGTTAACCATGTAGGGAATATCTGTTTAAAAGTTGGAAATAAATGGCTGCTTAACTCTGGATTTACATATTCCCCCTCTCCATTCAAGATGAGGACTCGAGGATGAGGCAACTGAGGAGAACTTCCAACAAGTCCAGAATCCTCAAACCAGTGGACTAACCCTGTGATCCACTAGACTGAAGGAAAGTAGGAGCTTCACAGACACACATAATCCTTTCCTGAGAAGGAAATTATCTTTCAGCCTTAGGGATTCCAGGACTGAGATACTAATCAGCAAAACTGCAGCCTGCCCTTTAGTCCTAAAAGCTGGTCTCCTTTTATTGTGGGCAGACCAGCCTGACCCCTGTATCAGATACCTAAACTGGAGTGCTTTCTCTTTTTTCCTTCTATCCACAGGTCCAAGTGAGGCAGTGACAGAAAACAGGTTCTAGGAAAATGTGGAGCCAGGTCATTCTTTCTGGTGAAATGACTGCTTGCATCAATTATCTGCAATGCTAAGGGAAGACTTTCCTTTTTATAATGTTGGGCTCATGCCAAGGTCTCCCATGTACTAGGCAAGCATTTAATCACTGAGCTATGTCCCTGGCCCAGAAAATATTTTTACTCTAAGCAGTATTTGGTGTAAGTACCAGTAAGTGAACCATACCTTGAACATATAATTTAATACATTATCCAAGAAATAAAGACATGAATCCAGTAGATTATTCCAGTTGTACTGGTCTTACAGCTTCACAACAATAAGATGGGAGAATCATAAATGCCTTTAAGGAAAACCTGTTTCAGCCTCTATAATCACCTCAATTTTATGATTCCAATATTTGCAAACAGTAGCTTATCAAAGCCTGATCATCTGGGATACTCTTACTTATTCTTATACAATCCTCACATTTCCAAGATCATACATGGAAAATAATAGAAAAAGCCAGATGTGATGGCTCACTCTTGTAACTCCAGCACTTGGGAGGCAGAGGCAGGAGGATTGCTGTGAATTCTAAGGCTAGCTTGGGCTACATGATGAGTTCAGGAGAGCCTGGAGTACAAAGTGAGACCCTATCTGAAGAAACAAACAAAAAAATAAATAAAGAGAAAATAATAAAAGAGCCTTAGTCAAGGATCACTACTGATTATGATATTATTTACAATGAATTCTTTTACAGGGTGGCCTCTAATTTTATATCAACTTATAGATATAGATATAATTGCTACCAACTTACAGATAAAGAAATTGAAGCCCAACGAGATTCTCAAGTTTCCTCCATTTGCGTGAAAGGTAAGTGGCTTAGACACCAGTCCATCAGGACAGCCAGAGGAACCACCTGGCTTCTTCCAGGACTTTCTCTGCTTGGAACTGGTTAGTATTACTTGATGATGGCTGAACACTGCTACTTCTAATTCAACTGAATGATGATTTCACTGAGAAACAAAAACAGAAAGCAAGAAATGAGATGACTCAGCAGTACCTATGTTTATAACAGTTTTCATTTTGCTTTTTAAAAAATGCATGTTATTCAAGAGTGTTCCATTTGGGATTTATTGTGCATTCTCCTCAGTAGCATTTTAGGGACTTTTGAATAAAAACTGTATACAAGTTACTGTGATTGTATCTCAATCCCCTCCAGCACATGGTTATACTAAAAGGATGGCACAGATGACTAAAGATGCCCTGCAGCAAAGTGCTGGAGGAGCTTCAACAAGGGGACTCTGCTTGGCTTCTTGTCACACTGTTGGAAGACGGCAGAAATAGTTTTAGAGTCTTGTTAACCAAGGAGGATCTCAGTACTTGCACAGACATTTCAAAGAAGACTAAAATGAGTATTTAGATCATAAACACAAATGTTCCCTGGTTTGGCTTTGATTATACCTACTCTTTCATCTTAACCTTTACAGCTGAATCTAAAGAGAGGATAGATTCATTTTTTCAGCTATTCACAGTTTTGAAGTCCCTCAGAGAGACAGACATTCCCCGAAACACATATACCTTTTATTTGTTATCAGCTTTCTCTCTGAGTAACTACCACATTATCTACTTTGATTTTTGTGAAAATACTGTATGACAGAACTGCTTACGTGGTTTCTGTTTGTTCTAATTTTACATTTTTGTGTATTGCCTCCCATCAAGTGAAGCACTGACTCTGTCAAATAAAACCTCATTTGTATAACCATTCAGTGCATTTCTAGCTCCAAAGGAATTCTTTAGAACATAACAGGAGCTCAACAAACAAGAATGGAGAGAACTAACAAAAGCCTGCAGAAGTTAAGAGTATAGTGTATGTCACTAGATGAGCAGCTCAATAGCCAAGTGTGCAATTCCAGGTTATGTCTCAAGGTCTTCATCTAGAAAAACTCACTTTAAGCAAAACCAGCAGGTGTGCACCATCTACAGCCATCTGGAATGAATTTATAATGTGCATCTAAATCATGCCCATAACTGTGAAGTAAGGAAAGTTCTCTGTGATCACCACAGCTGTTGAAGAAACAACTTTGAACTTTGTACAGATTTTGAGCAGATAGGAAGTCTAGCAGAAGGCCAAAACTGTTAACCAAAGAGAGTAACATTCTGCTTTTTCTCAACAAAATTAGAATACTAGGTTGGGGATTTAGCTCAGTAGTTCTGGCTCCTGCCTGGAAAGGCCAAGGTTCAAAGTTCTATCCCTGATACCAAAAGAAAAACAACAACAACAAAAATAAGTGGAAAACATTAATTAAATCAGTACTTTATTAAAAATTACTGTATATCCTGTGTCTGACACTATGGTATGAGCAAGAGTCACTAGATTTTTATCCATAAGTGAAATCATGTAAGGCTTAAAGTCTAAAGCTCCCCAAGGCCCACTCAGGTACAACTTTGCCATGGCATTTGAACTCTTGTTATGACCTGATCCTTTCATCCCTCTCCAACTTGGTCTCTGTCTTGGCTACCTTCTACCTACTGAGACATAATAATCTATGCTCACAACTTGGAAGAGGAAGGGTTTATGTTGGCTCTCAGTTTGTGGAGATCCAGTCCATAGTTGGCTGGACTACAGAGTGGTCTAATCTAGGGATGAGTATCAAACCCTCATCTCCAGTCCCTTTCTCAAAGTCCCACCTATGAGACCTTGAGGCTTTGAGGGGAGACTCAGATACAAGCTGTAACAATTTTCTAGTACCTTTCCTGACTCACTCCAGTCCATACGCACTGCCTTTCTTTGTCAATACTTAAACACACCAGGATCTAGCCTAATCTGACAAAATTGTGCTTGGATTTTTTTTTTTTTTTTTTGGTCCTGGAAAATATTCTCCTTAATACCTTGATTTTTCTGTGGTTGACTTCCCCATAATCGGGTTTAAAATCAAACGTTTCTCACTAGAATATGGAACTGTTTAGTAAGAGAATGTTAAGTAGTCATCTATTATTCGGTAGAATATTATCTTTCATTTCTCAGAAAAATGCACAGCAACTTGTTTTTCTTCTTGGTCATTTATGCTTCAGCTGGCTGATTTACCTATTTAGTTACTCATCTATCCATCTACCTGTTCTCTTTGGTGACTGTGAGTTGGATTTAGGACTCACATATGCTTACTACTGAGCTATGTTATGTCTCAAGCATATTTTTAATTACATTTGCTCTCCTTATATGTAATTTTTATTTTAAAATATAGAGTCACACGAAATGCTTAAGAACACACAGAGAATTCACCATCATACAGTTTCCTCCAAAGGTTTCATCCCACTAATTGCAGAACAATATTAAAGTCAAGCAACCGACAGTCACACCGTGTTTGCATGTGGCCCCACACTAATTTATCACATGTGTCGGTTTGTGTAACTACTGCCGTAATAATAATCAGAGATATTCCTTTATATTTTCAAACCCTTTCATTCTTTGTAGTTATACACTGCAGTGACTTAAGGTAAGGTCAATACAAAATTGCTCCTGCCCTGTAAAGAACTACTCATGGAGAATGTATCTCTCTATCCCTTGTACAACTGCTTCCACTAAGGTGGAATTTCTGAGGGGATTTTGAAAGCAAGTTATTCTCTTGAGTCGGAAAGATGACCTGGATCACTTGCAAGACATTCTAAATAGCACAGGTTACAGTGAGATGCCTGTGGTTCCTCCCTGAGATCTGCAGGCTTTCTCTGCTCCAAGGTCAGATGCAAATTGTTTCTTCACAGTGCCAGAGAAATAGATTTTCATAAAGCCTCACCTGAAAATGTGCTAAAAGAATTAATTACCTGCAGAGTATTATCTTCTGCCTTTATACCACCTGAATTTTTAAAATCTTTTCAAAGTTTTAAAAAAATTTTAACCATAGTCTTATTTGGTGATTCAATTAAAAATATTTTGCATAAACTTGAATTTTCTTTCTTAATCTGCACTCATTTCAAAAATTTTCCCTCATTAACAATTCCTTATATTTTATTTTGAATTAAAGTTAAGATCAACTAGGAGCATTGTCCACGAGCTGGTCATTTACCTGACAGTGCCCATAGATTTTCACCTCGCACAGCCTTTGTCCCTCCAGAAAATGTGAGCAAAGTTCCTCGCACACGGGCTTCTGAAGCTCTGGGCAGCTGCTCTCTTTCAGAAACTAAAAAATATCATGAAATTATGTCACCAGAAGCAGTTCAATTGCCAGTGGACCAGCTGCCGTTTTGTGTACCAGATTTGTCAGAGGGTTGAACGCTGAGAATAACCTCAAGTGTAGGGACATTGTAATTATGAATTCCAAATGGAAGAATTCACAACCAAAGATATCATCACAACAGAATACATCTGAATCCATGTCCTCTGTTCCCCTAGGATTAAACATCTCTCTAACCCAAATAGACAATTTATCTGCAGTGTCAGCCCTGAAAAAATTGTAATGAACATCCAAGATTTTTCCTAAACTATATTCAGGTGAAAACACACATTCAGACACACACACACACACACACACACACACACACACACACACACACACAATTTGCTTGCTTACTCCCTTTCAAAACCTGAAGACAGATGTGAAATGTCTACAGCCATACCACCCTGAAAGTGCCCGATCTTGTCTGAAGACAGATGCAAAATATATACAAGCAAATTTTACGTCATAATAAAAATTCTAAAATAAATGAACTATTACATTTCAGATGTTATACATTATTAGAAAGGCTTCTAAAATTCTATGTGCTCATGAGATTGCTAATTGTTATTTGAAAGTCTGCTTTAAAGGCCAATTAGCACACAAACTAACAATAGTATTATGGCATTGAATTCCCGGTGAAAATGTCTGATATTCTACTGCATTTATTATAAAATTAACAACCTTTATATCAGAAATTAAAAATTCATCAGTCTTTACAATTAAACAGGAATAATTTCATCACCTAAAGCTGTCTGTAACACCAAATACTACTTTTGAAAATCATCTTTATAAGCCAGGCATGGTGGTGTTCTGTGGAGGCTGAGGCAGGAAGATGACTGTGAGTTCAAGGCCAGCCTGAGCTACACAGTGAGTTAAAGTCCACCCACTTTATCTCAAATAAATAAATAAATCATCTCTGTAAGATAGCAAGAGATTTGTGCCAAAATTGATGCTATATATTTCACTTAAACTTTGCTCTTTTTTCTTTCTTATAATTATATATTCTCTCATATAGCTTTTCCTTCTCTAATTTCTTTAATATCAACTTCCACGAATATTCATGTATTAGCTAAATCCTCTCTTCTTGTATCTCTTGTCAATTCCATCTATAAGGGAACTAAGCTAGTTAGTATAAACTATTATTCCTACATTATAAACCTATACAATATGTTACTGTATTGAATACTAAGGCATTGTAACACAATGCATATATATATGAAAATATATGCATATATGCATATATATGAATGTATATATATGAAAATAGATATATATAGTATATATAATATAGTATATATAATATATATATGAAAATAGAAATATATATACAAATAGAATATATATTATCATTATATATTATTTTAAATTATATTATTATATGATAAAAATGCATATATTATATATTATATATAATATTTAGAATATATATGTGTATATATTCTATATATAGAGAGAATATATGTATATATACAAATAGAAAAAATACAGCACAAATATTAGATGATAGGGATATTTCATCAACATCTTTGCTTTGTTTTCATTTAGTTTTTGAGGTGTATTGTCACTGTTTAGTCCACCTCCTTGAATGTTGGGATTGTAAGTGTGCACCACCATGCGTAGCTTTACATTTGAACATTATGAAACAAAGCTTGTCATTCACAGAAACCTTGTGATGTGCCACATGAGTGTACATATTGAAATGGTGATGAATGCAAGATAGGAGATGCTGAGGCGGGCACTCCCATGTGCTTGTATGATTAGAAGCTGAGTATTTCCAGTCAATTGTCATAATTGTGGAGGTCAGAGAGCAGGGATGGGTGAAGATATCATTCCATAACATATAGGTGAGTAATTAAAGTCTTGTTTTAAATAGGGGCTTGAGGTCTGAGGAGACCTAAGATTAAAAAGTAGTTAGAGGTAGATAAGCTCATCAAAGGGATAAAAAGGGAGTAGGCAAAAACCAATGAAGATTGCTATTATATCAAAAGTTAGGAGATGTAAGAGCTTCAACAGGCAGAAGCCAAGAACTTAGGTCAATAGTATTGAGAGATCAGTGAACATGGAATCTGAAAAGTATTTACAGAATTGAACAACTAGAAAGTCACTGGCAAAGTAAGAGAAATTTGTACTCATGGAATGGTAGTTGTAGAAGCAAAACTAGTGTGAGTTAAGGAGAAATCAGAGGTAATGAAGTGAAGCCATAATTTATGGACACTTGTTTCATGGAGCTTGGGTATAAGAGGTAGGAGTGAATCAGTAATGAGAAGAATCTTCATTAAAGTCCCCTCAACACATTTTGGGTAGTATCAAGTGATTTACACTTTTTTATTGATTTAATTTTCTTCTTTCTTCCAATTATGTGTTGTTAGATTGCCAATGTTATTTTAATTTTCAGTCACCATAAAACAAGTGGGTTGAACACGTGAATTTTTAAAGGGCTTAAGCAATTATCCAGAGGTCACATAGAGTAACACAGCTGGGGCTAATAGTTCTGTATGCCTCCTCCTGTCAAATCCTGTGTTCTGTACATGTCCTTACTGTATAAGGAGGTGGGCTGTCCTGAAGGAAATCATTCTCCAATCTATTGGTGACAATTGACTGGTTTTGGGACAAATTTCCTTATCTTACAATGACTTTGAATGAGATTCTACAAGAAGACAACTGAGGGTTGTGTGAAGAAACTCATTTCAAGCATGGTACCTCAACAATATCCATGTACCTGGGAGCTTTATTACCACCAGTTACATATAATTGGCTGGGTACATGAATAACTATGTTATCCTTAATACTGGCTGCAGTATACATACATAAGCACATATATTCATATTAATGGATATAGAGTTTCAAAACATTGTAACAATAATAAGTTGTTCATAATCGTATTTGTAATTGTTTCTGATCTATATTTGAGAAATATCTGTACACCATTATCAGCTGATAATGCAGCAGCACGTCAGAATTTCCTGTTGGGAATTAAGTCTAACTTCATACTCATTGATCAAACTCGTCACACTCCCAACCCATGTTATTCCCAGACTCTAACTACTATTCAACTCTAAATTTCTATGGGATCAACTTTCTTATATTTCACATGAATGGCATCATGATCACCTACATTTTTAATGCTTGACTTATTTCAATTAACATAGTATTCTCCCATGGAAATGACAGGACTTCATTTTTCTTTTGTCATGGATGTATAGTAGTCCATGCTGTATATGTTCTTCACTTTCTTACAATTTATCCATTCATCAGTTTATAGACAGTGTGACAGTTAATTGTATTATAACTTGAGTGGATTAAGATGTGCCCTGTGTGTTAGGGAGCGCAGTTCCGGGGGATGTCTGTGGATCACTGACATGCAGCCTGCCTTCTAAAGAGGGAAGACCCATTTTGGAAGATGGAGGCAGGAAACAATAGGTTTGTAGCCTTCATAGAAAACAAAAGGAAAAAGAAAATATTCTGTTTTGCTTTTCTGAGGAGTTTTGACCTTCATCATTGCTTTTGGAAATTTATCTCTGTTCCTTAGACTTCCAGAGCAGACTCTTCTGCCTTCCGACACAGAAGCTGTGGTTTTCTGATGCAAAGGAATTGCACTGGATTCTGCAGTAAGTTCAAGGCCTTGGAGATTGGACCAGACCCTCTGCCTTTTCAGCACACAGACGGCCATTTTGTATTTTCTCATGGCTGATTCCACCTAAGGTTATTGAATTCTACTAGGCAAATTCTTCACATATGTGAATGTAAATTGTGTATAATCTATTCTTCTAATGAACCTTAACTGAGACACTTTAGTTCTTTCTATTGGCTGGCCATTGTGAATAGTGCTGCAGTTAACAGGAGAGTGCAAGTACCTTTTAGCATTTTTATTTCATTTTCTGTAGACATAGTCGGATTGTAATGGGATTGCTGGATCACATGATAGTTCTGCTTTTAATTTTTAAAGACCTTCCATACTGTCTTCTAAGTGACCATGTTAATTTACAATTCCAACAACAGTATGCAGTGGTTTATTTTACCATCTCTTATGGAGTCCAAATCTTTTCAATCAGTTCCATTTGTCAGTAGAAAGAAAATTTTGATATGCATGCATAGTAAATTTGGATAAGTTATTTATATTGTATTTTTGAAAATATTCTATGTATCTGAAATTCTTTGAAAATAAAATGGAAAGCAAAAATATTGAAGTAAATTCATGATTTTTAAATGACAGTTTTAAGAGTATGTGAGGAACATGTACATGTTAATTAGCTTGACTGTGATAATGACTTCAGAGTGTATCCAAGCATCATGAAATATAACATATATATATATAATTTTATTTTTCAATCACACTTCAATAAAATTAAGAAAAAGTTAATAGAATCCACACAAAAATGAAGTGAAATGTAAATTAATCAATCAACACATGTGAAAGAAATTCAGTTTTATGAGTTCCTGTGTTTCCCAACTCTTAGAAACAAGTTTTGCACAGTATCTATTTAAGTCTTACCTATAGTACCTTTGTGATATTTTCACCTTGTTTTCAAAAATCATTGGCATAATACAATTCACTAAGTAAGAACTGTTATGGTGGTAAATAATTAAAACATACCATTAATATGTAATAAATTTTAAATCATAGTGTCTACCAACTCTCATTTTCCAAGAAAATCCAAGAAGATTTGTTCTGCAGCTCCTCTACCTGCATTTTCTTTTCCAGGTTAAATGTTCATAGCAATAATTCTAGCTAAAATTTCAATAAAAGCAACTTTGCTATTAAATTCATATCACCAAGCTTTGTATTATATTAGGCATGACTGCATTCAGAGTGACACATTTTGCATCTTTGATATAATTGGGTATCTTTGATTTATATGAAACATCAAGTAGAAATAGCAATTTATTAGCAAGTTCTGATGAAAAATCAGAAGATGCATTTCATTTTTTCTGACAGAAACGTATTTTTTTGCAATCACTATTAGAAATCTCCAATGGGTCAATGGTAGTTAATTGAATAACTGTATTAGAACACATGCAAAGCATGAAAAGTTTTGGTAAAGAAGAATAGAATGCCTCAAAGAATCGTCTTTGTATCTTGCATAAAGATTTTGCTAAATGCATTCTGACAACAACTCGATAATGCTTTCAGTTTGATCTGATAAAAGGAAGTTCAGTCTAAGCTGCTCAATTTTACTGGTTCAATTAAACATTTTGTATTCAATACAGTTCTTATGTCAAGAGAGACTGTATGTTTTTAAGATATAGGACTTCCTTAAATTTTAATAATTTAGGGGACTCCAACACATAAATATAAAATTATAATGTCTTAAGCAAGGCAAGTTATACATATATTATAGTTTCAAATTGTTTACTCTTTGTTTTCATAAATATAACATAATATATGAATTATCATTTAGGAAAATAAGGAGATGTAATTATCCAAAGTCAGCACATACTAAGTTTGCTTGGATATATGAAATCCTCTCAAAGCTTAGAGTGGAGGCATGTGCCTGTGATCTCAGCACTGCAGCAGGGGGAGAGAAGAGAGCCACAAGCTTGAGCTCAGCCGGGGCAGTGTAGCCACTTCAGAGATCCTTCACAAAATGCAAAGATCCAGGGATATAGCTCAGTGCCAAGGCCTTGGATTCAGTACTTAATAGCTCTCATATACATGTGCATGCATACACACGCGTGTAAACACACTCACAATTCCCCTCAGTTTTGAGGAAATCCGTTCTGGTTAAATTTCAATTTTAAATTGTTCCTTTTGTTTCTGAGAATCAGTGTTTCAGTCTTCATTCTTCTCATGGCCACCTTCGAAAATATTTCTTCATTTTCAGACTTAATTCTAGTACCTCGTTTTTTTCATCTTCCCTATATAAATAATGTCAGGAAGGAAAAAAACATGAGTTTCCATCATAAAGACTTAATCTCTCTTCTCCTCATGCTCCTCTACTCTCCTTTCTCAATCTGCTTTTCCACGCTGCTCTTCACCTGTTTTCCTCCCATCTCCTTCTCAAATATATTTTGTGTTAGTTCCATCATGAGAAATTAGATGGTTTGCTTGTTGATAGATTTTCAAAATTTTCTATACATTTTGACTTGGATAATATGTAATGAGGAAAATTTATTGAAAAATATAAGATAATTTTTCTGTTTCAGAACAAAATATGGGTCGAAACTCCAAGTGGAAAGAGACTCAGTGTTCCGTGTACTTAAATATCCTGCACCAGGGCTGGGGATTTACCTCAGAGGTTCCAATGTTTGTTTTGCAAGCGCAAGGGCTTGGGTTCAATCCCCTGTAAGGACATACTATACTGGGCGTGGAGACTCACGCCCATCAGCAACCAGTACCACATACCACAGTGCCGGGTGTGGTGGCTCACACCTGTAATCCCAGCACTCGGGAGGCAGAGGCAGGAGGATTGCTGTGAGTTCTATGCTTGCCTGGGCTACATAGTGATTTTAAGGCCAGTTTGAACTACAAAAGTGAGATCCTGTCTCAAAAAGAAAAGAAAAAAAATCCTGCCCCATGGATGTATTTCAGTAGCTTCAAAATTATGAACATCTCTGTCATGTTTGCCTTTTGTAAGAAACAAGTAAATATGTATATTACTTTACATTTCAGCAGATTTTCTTGAATCTGCTGAATTTTCATGAATGTATTAATTGATACAAATATTTGCATGTCTAGTTTTTGCCAATAGTGATGCATGCCCATACTCATATACAGTGCTGGCGTTTCCCTCAAATACAGATTAATATGAATTCATGGAAAAAGCTCAATGGCAGAGTATACTTGGTACCCTGGGTTTGATTCCCAGTGCTACAATAAAATAAGAGAAAAAGAGAGAGAGAAGGAGAGGATAGGAAAGAAGAAGAGGAGGAGGAGGAGAGGAGAGGAGGAGGAGGAGGAGGAGGAGGAGGAGAAGAAGAAGAAGAAGAAGAAGAAGAAGAAGAAGAAGAAGAAGAAGAAGAAAAGGAACAGGAAGAGGAAGAGGAGGAGGAAAGAAGGGGAGGAGGAAGAAGGAAGAGGAGGAGGAGAGACAAATAGATCTAAAAGACATAAACAGTTAGCTACTTTATAATGTGACACTGTCACTGTCATCACTGTGTTGTCCCTTCAGTAGTTGAAGCAGCTTTGGGAATCTTAAAATGAGTGTGTTGAGTACAAAGACCTGACTGATTTTTAGGTAAATGTGATTATTTTATTGTATGAATAGAATACACAGGTATCATTAGAAAACAGACAATGAGGGCCGGGGAGTTAGCTCAGTGGTTCCGGCACCTGTCTTGCAAGCGCAAGGGCCCGGTTCGATTCCCCGGTAACCACATAACAATACTGGGTGTGGAGACCCACACCCACACCCAGCAGCAACCAGTACCACATACCACAGTGCCGGGCGTGGTGGCTCTCGCCTGTAATCCCAGCACTCGAAAGGCAGAGGCAGGAGGATTGTGATGTGAGTTTGAGGCTGAGCTCAGGGCCAGCCTGAACCACAAAGCAAGACCCTGTCTCAAAAAACCTAAAAAAAAAAGAAAACAGACAATGATATTCCAAGTTACTCTGAGATTCTTTGGGGTACTCTATTTTGAGGACCATTTTACAGCAATGTTAACATCAACCTGTATCCAGTTATAAACAATCATAATGCTGGCATATGGGTTAGTGTTCCCTTTGTGTATGCCCAGATGACCAGTACTGTGTCTGTATATCAGAGGTATCCCTGGAAACATTCCAGTTTAGAAACACTTTGTCAGTAAACCAAATCTCAGGCCCTATGAGAAACAATCAGGTATTTTTTAATATTATGGAAGCACAGAAGAGAGGAAAAGTCACATTGCCTGGAGGAGTGTGGTGAGTTTATAGTGAAAACCAGATTGTTCTTCAATTCAACAAAAGATGTTTGAATGCCTACTATGAACAAAATAAAGAGAAAGGTAGATGTAGGCATATGAAGCATAGAAAAAATGAGGGATACACAGAATACAGGTAATAACAAAGCATTCACAAGACAATCATTTCAATAAGTATATGAATTTTAGTGAAATAAAGAATTAAAAGATAGGCTGTCAGAACTGTTAAACTAGCAGAACATAAGTATAAACTGTATATAATAAGCATAATTGAAATAGCAAAGTATAAGGAAGTCAAAAGTGAATGGGTACAGAAACTTCTTCACGGACACAGTACACGCATCTCATGGCTGGAATGACTACCTGGTGTCAGGTAGATTTTAAGACAAATTATTTCCAAGATGAAAAAGAGCAGCAAAGAAGAATGTCACCAGTCTTCCATGATGTGATCCTCCACTCCCACATTTAGCACATTCAGATGCTTAATGTGAGGAAGAGTGGCCCAGTAAAACAATCAGGAAAGAGAATATATTTAGGTCAAATAACAGCAGTACATCCACTCCAATCTCTTTTGAACAATCATGGATGAATTACATGAGAAAAGAGATGAAAGGATTTGAGATATTCTGCAGACAAGAAAATTGATTACTTCCATTTAACCTGCCTTTTCCCAAATACATTAACCATAGAGCATTTTTTGCTTCTTTATTCTCACACAGTGCCTGTCAACATCCTGTATAATATAATTTTTGAAGAATCTGAGTTTCTTGAGAAATCTCCATCTCCAGCACTCAGCAAAGTGCCTGTAACATTAAGAGTTATTAGTCAATTTTCGTGAAAAAAATGCATCAATACACACAGAGACACAGAATATTTCATAGAATTGTGATTGTCATATAAGGGTAAAATGTCTCCTGAGTGTTCTTACATTTCTCCAGTGTACACCACACATAAAGGTCATAATGACAACACTGTTGTATTGGTTTTCCCTCCCATACTGAAGAATGCTGGTCATTCAGTCTTACATATCCAAGACAAGACTAATGATTAAAGTGTCTTTTGTTTTTGAAGTATTTTGCAAAACTAATCAGCCTATGTCTTAAAGGAAGGAAGCCAAAACAGATCAGAGCTTATCTGACCAATTGCTATGATAATTAGGGCAGAAAGAGATTGTGAACTACAGGACTGGGTAAAGATGTCAAATGTTAAGCAAAAAAAAAAAAAAAAAAAAAAAAAAAAAAAAAAAAAAAAAAAAAAAAATGACCAAATGGTTCATTAAAACAAACATTGCAAAAAATAGGATTAAGAGTCTGTGAGATTGAGATGTCAGAGAAAGGAGCAAGGTGTGTATAACTGAATATGAGATAAAAATGAAATGGAGCAAATTCCAGCCAAACATCAAGTCTGTTTATGAGTGAACTGTTTTATAAACATGCACGTGGGTGTACACAAAGTAAGTCATTTCAATGCAGGAAGGTGGAGTGTTCAGTAAACACATGGATTCTTAACACAGTAACAGATTAGATTGTCATAATATATTTTGAAAAAAGCTTTCAGCAATATCAAATTCCTAGAAGCATGGCTTCAAAGCCAATACATACTGGAGAAAAATGGCAGTAAAATTCAACGGTTGTATTAAAAAGAATTCCTACATCACAGTCAATGGGGGCACTTCTAACAGAGTTGTGGTCTTCAAATATTGTATTTTTAAGGTCATTGTCCAAGTAGAAGAAATCAATCTCTTGTTAATAATTATGGACCCAGGGACTGGAGATTTAGCTTAGTGGTTCTGGAGCCTGCCTTGCAATTGTAGTGTCCTGGGTTTGATCCTTAGCAACCACATACAACAATTCTGGGATAGTGACTCACACCCACTAGCAATCAGTACTACATACCACATTGCTGGACGTGGTAGTTGACACCTGTAATCCCAGCACTTGGGAGTCAAGAGGCAGAGGCAGGAAGATTTCTGAGTTCCAGGCTGAGCTCAGAACTAGCCTGAACTACGAAGTGAGACCTTCTCTCAAAAAAAGAAAATAATAATAATAAAATAAATAAATAAACAAATTAATAAATAAAAAGAAGAAGAAGAATTATGGACCCAGAGGTATAATTAGAAATTTATTTCCTGTTCACAGTAAAGATGACTAATAACAGGCTGAGAACATTGTTAGGTAAAGTTTCTTCATTACACAATTCAACAGAGGAAAATATAATTCTGGGTGTCTGTCAGCTTACAAAATGGAGAAAAATATTAAGAAAATGTTTAAATTCAATTAGGTCCAGGTCTGGGAATAAGAAAGGGATAGAATCCATCATACTGCTATGTCAGTGAACTACTTGGATAAGGAAGACAGTCATTGCTGTTCATCAAAGAGAAACAACTTTCATATTTTCAGAACTTCAAAATTTGAACAAAAATGGAAAAAAATTTCTGTCATATTCCCCTAACCATATTCAACTCTGTTACACACTAATCTAATAGAGGAGGAGATGCAGTCAGATGACTTTTGATTTCTTATCTTTTCTCCTTGAGAAAGTACTTTTAACAAAAATCAACTGATATGCTCGGTAGATACGGTCCTTATTGTGCTCTTTAAATGAAAGGGAAATTAGGGGCCGGGAGTTAGCTCAGTGGTTCCGGCGCCTGTCTCGCAAGCGCAAGGACCCGTAACCACATAACAATACTGGGTGTGGAGACTCACACCCAGCAGCAACCAGTACCACATACCACAGTGCCGGGCGTGGTGGCTCACGCCTGTAATCCCAGCACTCGGGAGGCAGAGGCAGGAGGATTGTGATGTGAGTTTGAGGTTGAGCTCAGGGCCAGCCTGAACCACAAAGCGAGACCCTGTCTCCAAAAACCTAA